>NMUG010009200.1:0-11360 GCA_002855965.1 Monotropa hypopitys
ACTTTTAACGCGCTTAATACTTAAAATTTATTTGAACGATTATTTTTTGAAATCGCATGACTGTATCAGTAATAATAATAATTTTATTTTTGTTTTTGACGCATAGTCGCATTTGAACATTTAAAATTGATTTTTAAAGTTTTTCTTTGATTACAATTGATTTGAATATCGATAATTCCTCATAGTAAGATTTAAAACCTTATTTAATCACTGGATGACCCTTTCGTTGGGATTTGATTTTTCATCCTTGAATGTCGCTTATGCATCATGTTAGAACGAAAATTGATTTGAACGCCGATTAATTTTACGCAAGATTTAAACTTTATATTTTGAACGCCGATTGCTAGAATTAAACTTTTTTCATTTCGAATGGCGATTAATTCTTACGCTAGAATTAAACTTTTAAATTTTGACCGCTGATTAACCCTTACGCTACGAGTAAACTTTTAAATTTTGAACGCCAATTAATCCTTATGCTAGGATGTTGATTTTGAATGCCATTTAATTTTTGAACGCCGATTAATCCTTATGCTAGGATTAAATTTTAAATTTGGTTTTGAACCCCGATTAATTCTTACGCTAAAATTAAACTTTTTGATTTTGAACGCCGATTAACCCCTACGCTGGGATTAAACTTTTTCGACTTTGAATGCCGATAAATTCTTACGCTAGAATTAAAATTTAAATTTTGAACGCCAATTAACCCTTACTCTAGGATTAAACTTTAAGTTTGAACGCTGATTAATTCTTTCTCTAGAATTAAACTTTTAAGTTTTTTGAACGCCGATTAATTCTTATGCTAGAATTAAACTTTTGACCACCGATTAACCCTTACGGTAGGATTAAACTGTAAATTTGAATGCCAATTTAGTCTTACGCTAGAATTAAACTTTAAGTTTGAACGCCGATTAACCCTTACGCTAGGATTAAAAGTTTTTGATTTTGAACGTCGATTAACCTTTATGCTAAGATTAAACTTTAAATTTTGAATGCCGATTAACCCTTATGCTAGGATTAAACTTTTTTTATTTTGAATGCCGATTAATTCTTACGCTAGAATTAAACTTTAAATTTTGAACGCCGATTAACCCTTACGCTAGGATTATACTTTAAGTTTGAACGCTGATTAACTCTTTCGCTGGAATTAAACTTTTAATTTTTTGAACGCCGATTAATTCTTACGCTAGGATTAAATTTTAAATTTGAACGCCAATTAATTCTTATGCTAGAATTAAACCTTAAGTTTGAATGCTGATTAACCCTTACGCTAGGATTAAACTTTTTTTGATTTTGAACGCCGATTAACCCTTACGCTAAGATTAAACTTTAAATTTTAAATTTTATGCCAAGGCTTCGTTTTTAAGTTTAGAAATACCCCCTGATATCTAACTTTCTATTTTTAATTGATTGCCTTTGACTTTCTTCCAGGATGGCTTTGCGTCGTTGTCCAGGGAAGGAGCCTGCTTCTGAGGACGGTCCTTCGAGAGTTTGTTCTGATTCTGAGAATAGTGATCCTCCATATGTAGACATTGACGAGGACCATTCTGATGATGAGGCTCCTGAGGCGGGCGTGCCTCGTTGTAGATTTTTTTAGGGGTTTGCTACTTCGGGTATAGGTGAGACCCTTAGAAGACGGATGATCCTTCCAGAGTTTGCGCATTGGAAAGTTCGGGATACCCCTTTACTGTCCCGATTGAGTTCACACCCTTCCATCTTTTTGAGAGCGTTATCTGTTCCTCGTAAGAGGATTTTTAAAGGTTCTTGGTTTTAGACCGTTACGATCTGTAATATTGCTCATCCCATATATAGAGGTTTTCTGCTGGAGCAGGGTTTTGAAGATTTCCTTTCTATTCCCCCTTTCCACGTTCGTTATACACTGGTTCTGCCTAGGCGAAATGTTGGTTCAGTGAGACCAACACTCTTCACCTCGGAGACTGTGAGCTTGGAGTGACCACTTTTGAGTGGGCTGTCATCACTGGCCTTCACTTTGGTAGGATTCCTGTTAGTCGCACTGCTAGCACCATTGATGATTTGGAGAGCATCCTTGGTATTTCTCATTATGAGCTGAGCTGTAAATGCATACCTGGCGCTATTTTGCGTGGATGGCCATCCTTCTACACTATTCCTGTAGATGGTCCTGCTTTGTACCAGCATCGCCGAAGACTTCTTCTTCTCCTCTTAGTGTCATACTTTCTAAGCAACAATGGCACTAAGTTTCCTGCTGCCTATGTTGGTTTAGTTGACTTCCCTAATGAGGCTCGCTTCGACTAGGGTCCCTTCACTTTCGCCACCTTTCTTCAGGCGATGCGATGCAGAGTGAGTTGTCCCGCCCCTACTCAGCTTGGATTTTGGCCCTTCTTGTTTTGGTGGTCTTACGAGCATATGAGTGTTGCTCGACCGATTGCTATGCTGGATCCGGGAGCATACCCGAGTGCACTTCACTGGCCTCGACCTTCAGTCTGTTCTATTGATTTGCTGGATTTCATCACGCTCTATTCGTAGTTGGAGTTGGTTATTCCTGATCAGATTATTTGGCAGCCATTTCACCATATGATGGAGGAGGGAGATTATGCCATGAAGGTCTTCCTATCTCGCCATAGGTGCACCTTATTCTCTTTCACCTCCTGGGAGATGTACATGGGAAATCACTGCTGGCATCAGGTGACTGGTGAGGTTCGCATTCCGGACAGTCCCTCTATTCCTACCTTTGGGCGTGCACTTTTTACAACCCCTAGCTTTGTTGACATTCACAACTGGATGCTTGTGGGGGATTACACTTTATGGTTCAGCCGTATTTTCATTGGCCGATTCACCACTACGGTCCCTATTCGTGGAGGGCAGTCCATTGGAGCTGAGCAAGAGCGTTTCTTCCAGGACCTGGGTTGCTCCCGAGACATGGTTTCTGGTCAGCAATATCGTGACTTGAAGGCTCAGATGGATTTGGAGAGGTAGTAGTTTGAGCAGTTTCAGGACTTTCAGTGTTGGACGCAGCGGGGCGTACTTGGTTCAGGGACTTTGCCTCCTCGACTGACACATGATCAGGTTAGACATTTTTCTTTTGTTTACTTTCTTTCTGCTACTTCTTTTTTGCTTTGGTATACATAGCTTTATGCTATGCTAATAATTTTTCTTTTTCTTTGACAAGATGCACCGGATCCTCCTCACGGTTTAGTAGACAGACGACAGAGGCCTCGATCCAGCAGAGATAGATCTAGCAAGAGGCACAATAGGGATATCTGATACCTGCAGATTATCAGTACTTTTTCCTATTTTCTCTTTTTTGTTGTACCAGTCATGATGTATTCGTATAGACAGACTCTCTTCTATTCAGTATCTTTATTTTAATATAGCTGTGTGTTTTTTATCTCGTCTTGTCTTTCTCTTTTTTCATATTTTGTTTGCAGTAAAAATAAAAAGGATACTGATGTTCGCATAAGTGCCATACAGGATGGCTTTCTCCACGGCTTTTCTTGCACTGCTCTTGACGTGGTGGACTTCCTTCACCTCGGCAGAGCAAATTCAGTTTGAGTAGGTATTTGGAGGACTTGCTGGTTTACTTACTATTGTGGTGGCCCAGAATTTCCTGGAAGCCATCATTCGCTATTGGATTCCTTCGCGGAGCTTGTTCCGCTTTGGTCTTCATGAGTTGACTCCTACCATTGAGGAGTATCACTTTATAATGAGGATGAGACCTTCTCTGGAGGTTCTAGCCTGCTTTTCTTCCGGTAGAAAAGCTCAGACTTCCTTTGCTACACTGACAGGTTTGAGGAGATCATCTCTGGTTATTGAGGAAATTGATGGTATATTGGCTGTTTGCTCTGATTTTATATGGGGTCTGTTTGGGGATTGTTCTTGCTACAATCCTTAGGGGTCTGATTTTTCTCGCCTGATAGATGATGGAGCTGGTTCCCATTGGCACCTCCAGGATTTCGCATTTTACTCGCCAGTTTTTTCTTTCCTCGCAGCGATGGGCTGCTTAATTTGCGCGTGGCTTTTTATGTTGACGCTGTTGTCAATGGCCAATCTATCATCCTGTCTATTTTAGCAGAGACTTTTCGCGGCTTGACCCTGTACCAGTTCACGCATGACCCACAATTTTGTTACGGCTTGGAAATGCTTTATGTTTGGCTGGTGGCGCATATCTTTGGTGCTCGCTCTTCCCATCCGAGGTGGTTTCGAGACATCCCTCTTCAGCTATTGATTTCTCGACAGCAACATTTGCGTACAATGCCCCAATGTCTGGATTCCTGGATTTGATCTTTGGAGAGTATTACCCCTGACACCATTGTTTGGAATATCGGAGTATTCAACACTCTTGATTATGCAGTTACAGTTCATGGTTTGGGGTTAGCTTTTCTTCCCATGGTTGGTCTTCGAGGTGTTGTGCTTTACTTCGACTATCGAGTGGTATGACAATTTAGACTGAGACTGGATGTTTTGCCATCATCGTTACTTCCTGGGGGTGACAAATATTACTTTGTTTTTTTGGCGATTTTGCTCATCCTCGTGTATCGGAGTCCTTTGTATTTTGGCATCACCGTGTGCGGGTTTTGTCTTTGCAGACTCAAGATGCCCCAGGTGTGTCAGATGCATATTGGGATTGGCTATCGGCTGAGATTTTATTAGAAGCGGATTCTTCTTTACTTTTCCGATCTGCCTAGATCCTATTCCTTTGCCAGGACAGATGTCGCTTTTAGTCAAGCGAATTGCTGGATATACCCTTCAGACGACCAGTTCTCGGATTCAAACTACTCAGTTTTGTCGGGAATGAGATGAGGCTCTTGGTTGCGCCACATCTGCTAGGAATGAGCGAGATATGCTTCGCTTTGAGTTGGATCAATTGAAACAGGAGATTTCTTCTACTAAAACCACGATGGGTGCTCTTTAGGTAGCTCTTGGTGACGCTCGCAGTTCTTACAGCTCCACCTATATTGTAGTTAGATTGGAAGAGTTATTGAGACAATGTTCGCGCGATCATGAGATGAATCGCTCTGAGATAATTTGCCTAGGGAATGAACTTGCCTATTTTGATCGCATTCGAGCTGAGACCCAAAATCATGTTGACGAGCTTACTTCGCAAAGGAGCCGTCTCGAGAAAAAATTAGAAACGCTGGGTTCCTCGCATCGAGACCAAGTGGCTAAGATTAAAGAAATGGAAAGGCTTTTGGAAAAAGCCTATCATGAATTGATTGTTGAGAGAGAGAGGTGTACTTCCGTACTATGGATAGATTGAGCAGCGGGTTTTCATTCTTGAGCCACTTATTTCCCGACGGTTATCCTAATCAGATTCAGATTCAGACGCATGTGGAGATATTTCCCCATGTTGTTGATGTCAACTTGGCAGGGGTTGAGACAGATGCTGCCATGACTCGTCGTTACAGGGAGATTTGTTCGGCCTTCCTTCGGGTGTTGGATGACCTTTCACGTCAGAGGGATCCTTCCTGATTTATTTCTCTCTTTGTTGCGCGCAATGTATTTCTTTTGTCTCTTTTTTTTGAGTCGATAATGTCTTTATGCTTTTATTCCCAGCCTATCCCTACATAGATAGCTTCTGTTTCAAGCAACATAATAAATGAAAGCATTTGGCATATTCATAAATATTTATATTTCTCTAGGCAATGAATGAAAAGCTTAATCTTACTCTTTGGTTGGAACCTTAAGTTTGTTTGATTCGCTCATTTGACTTTTACAATCTTAGCACAAGACGACCCAACTCCTCCATTGATCCGGACTTGAATCTCCTAAGGATCTGATTGTCATAAATAATGAGGACTAATCCGAGTCACAATACATTTGTCGACCTCTCGGAAACTGACATGTTCGCAACTTTGGCTTGATATCCATTTGTCTTTTTATGCCTTTCGATTGCCTTTCGGATTTTCTTACATCCATTTTTGCCATAGCCCTTTTTGTTAAAGAAACTATGCCGGACGTATTTTTTTATTTCCCTTTTTGCTATAGCCCCTTTTTCGAGTTTTGGCCGCACTGGATTTTTCCATTTTTGTCACAGCCCTCTCTCGAGTTTTGACTGTACTGGATTTCCCTTTTTTTTCTATAGCCTCCTTTTGGGTTTTGACTATACTGGGTTTTTTGTTCCGTTTTTGCCACAACCCCTTTTCAGGTTTTGACTGTACTGGATTTTCCATTTTTGCTATAGTCCCCTTTTGGGTTTTGACTACATCGGAATTTATTTTCTTTTTCTATATTTTTTAAATAAATTGCTTGTTTAAAATACGGAAATAGGTTTTCTTTTAACACGTTCCAATCAACCATGAGTGTGCGCAATACTTTTGAAGAGAGAAATGTAATTTGAAGTTTGAAGGTGTTTGGAAGTGTTTAGAACGAGTTTGTAGAAGTTTGGACCGTTTTTCGTCAAGAATCACGAGTCTCAGAAATCGCATCAGAGGGGGTGGCAACCAGTTGGGATGTTGGGTCCAACCGGTTGGGATGAAGAGGTGGCGACCAGTTGGGAGGGTCAGGCAACCGGTTGGGATGTGCAGAGGGTTGGCCAACCGATTGGCGAACCGGTTGGAGGATCGGTTGGGGCTGGGTGATGTCAGTCCCGACCGGTTGGGAAGTCAGTCCCGACCGGTTGGGAGGTGTTCTGTCCGAACTTTTGGTCAAGTTTTTGGGAGTTGGAAAATGACTAAATAACATCGTAACGAGATAAGTTTTGGTATGGTAAGACATGTAAATGTTTGATTAATGTCTTTCTATTTATTTACCAATTTATAAGTGCAATGGGGACTGAAATTGGTATCGTTTTGACAGGGACACTTGAGAAAGGCGTTGAGGCCTCCCTCAAGGGCAAGGAAAATGGTTGATCAAGGCAAGAAAAAGGTTTGAACAACGGTGCTGGTGAGTGTATGAATTTGATATATTGAGAGTACTTTGCATGTCTTTCAAAGTACATGATCTTCTTAGTTTAATTGTTAAAGGATTTTATGCATGGTTGATTGAATGGATTAGAGTGTTGCACTAAATTGGGGAAAATGCATGGCATGTTGCATATGTATCATATGCATGATTTTATGGAAAAATCATTGAAGGTTGTTATGCATATTTTTATGCTATATGAAGTAAAAGATGGGAAATGGATGGATATGAGCCTTCATAGCCAATAGAGTGAAACATCCCTTTTTGATGCGGCAAGTCGAGGTCAATACTGGGGGTTGACGGCTTATACGTACATGTCGAAGTTGTGACTGTGCTACAACGGCATATTATCAATGGGTCGAGGTTAATACTGTGGGTTGACGGCTCATTGATCTTGTGAGCTACGGTTCCAATTTATTGTAAAAGAGAAATGTTAAAATGTTTTGAAATAAAACATGGGTTGCGGCCATATACGTATGTAAAAGCATGGGGAGCATGGGATTGGAAGTATCAGTTTTTAAGGGGTTGGACCCTTGTTTCTTACAAGTATAATCCTTGTACATTTTTATAAATCTCTTGCAATTGTGAAATCAAAATATCCTATTCACACTCTGGTTTCCTTGTGTTTTCTTAAATGTTTGGAAACTAGGTCTTGGAGATAGCGGTCCACTACATAGCTTGGTGAGGAGACTTCTTGGGAAGCATGGATATGGATGGATAACTTGAAACATAGCTTGATGGAACGACACTTAGTAGGTGCATTTGGATGTTGGGTTTAGGAACCATGTTCTTTTATATTGTAATTTGATTCTTTCTTTTAGTGCACAACTTTAATGAGGTAACTTTAGTGTATTGTGGTTTTATTAGAGGAAAAGCAATGGTTGAGTTTCATGTTTTGCCCTTGTGGCTAGTTTATACTTGTTTTAGAAATGGTTGACTCTTTGGTTAAATAATAAGAAAAAAATTTATTCCGCGTATTATTTGGTGTTTTTGATAAGGGATGTTACAACTTGGTATCAGAGCTTAGGTTATACGATTCGTGTAAGGGACTTTGGGTGAGAGATCTTGTGGTACTTTAGGTGTGGGATGGAGGAATGAGACGAGATGGGGTGAAGTAGTGTTTTGGGACTATTGTGTGTGTCTTTGGCACCTATGAGACTTACCTCGAAATCTAATTGGAAGGACGCCTTCTAGTGTGAAGTCTTGGAGAGTCGAATAGAAAGCACAATATAACAAAATTCTAGGAGGTGGAGTTAGTGGTGAAGAAGCTAGTAGTGGACCATAGGATGTCGGGTCATGCTCTGAGTCATTGAGATGTGTTGACTAACGCGTGAGTTTTATATCTGACGCTTGTTTCCACCATGTTGTTTCTTGTTGTGTGATTTTCAGGAAGCAAAGGAACGGAAAAATCAGACAGTTGAAGGGATTGTTCAAATAAGGGAAATGTGAAATGTTTGATGAGAGTAATAACTCAAAGAATAATTGGCCGGTGACGTAGGTGATTGAGGTAATTTCAGGTTGGGTATGACTTTAAAATTTTGAAAAGTCGACTTAATATGATTTTGGGTGAGTGGTAATGCCTAGTGAAACAACATATTAGGCAATAGATGTTGAGAGTGTTGATGATGTTTTGGAGTTAATTGAGGAGCAAAAGGTGAGGGTATCATCTTGTGATTGTAAAGGGTGGAATGAATTATTTATGGGAAGTTATTTGATGTCAATTATCGGCACCTATATTGGGTAATACCGATTGTGACTAGAAGTGAAATTTGGGGAAAAGTTGGTTAAGGTTTGAGGTGACTGTTTTCGCATAAGAGGTGATGGATTTATGCTAGTAAAGGCATATGTAAAAAGGGGACAAAATAAGAAGAGTATGGAAGTGTATGAGGTGAAACTTGTGGTTTGAGCAAAGTATGCTATATAGTTGGTGAATGCAGAAGAGATAGAGTGTTGTAAATCTAAGAGTAATGTGATGGTTGGGGTGGCAATTAAATTATCATATTTTAGGAAGTCGGAATAGAAAACTTGGTGAATGTTTCTTGAAGGGATTGCATTGTGGTTGTTTAAAAAGAGGTTAAGTTGAAATTGAGAGGAATTGTAAAACACTTGGGTAATGAGGACAAGGGTGTCCAGGCACATGATAAGATCACGAAACATATTTGTAGATTTGGGTTGGGGTCTAATGATCATTAAGCGGTATTATATTGCCTTGAAGGTGAATTGGAGAATATTTATGCTAGAGTTGTATTCTCAAAGGGAATGGTGAGATAGTTTTCTTGTTAAAGTGAGGAAAGGAGTAGGTGTAAATCGTCAATTGGGTGTGCGAGATCAATGGTTTCTTAAGATATGTTTCAATAGAGGAGTACTTTATTATGGATGGAAGTGTGGGCTAAGAACATTCAAGGGTTCAAATGTTCAAGTGCAGTGAATTTTGTCACAAGGCAGCTCCATGTTCACAACGGAGTCGGATAACAACAACCATTTTTCGAGAATGATGCAAGTGGAACAATTAAAAGTGCAACAGGTATATGTTTACTGTTTTCCTACGTATTTACTTGAGAAAGTATCACATTATTCATGTAACCACTACCGTGTAAATTTTTCAATTTCGGGAAAGTATGCATGTTACTCTAAAAGATTTAGTAACTTCTGAGTTAACCGGCACAAAATGGTGGTTCACCTATGTTAATGCTAACTTATAGTCGAACATGTGGTAGGGATTTGTCAGCAGCTCTGGAAATTGTTGAGGGTGATTTATCATTTAATAAGGCTGTCAAATTGATTATCTCTGTGGGGATGAAAAGAATACCAAGTGGGCGGTGAATGTTATCATTGAGCATATGGGCATATGAATATGTGTAGGTCATGTTGAAATTAACGTGTAAGAATGAGGGAAGTGAATGTTAGAGATAAGGAGAAAGTAATAATTGAATGTAATCATGTGTGTGTGTTGGTTTAAGAATAAGAAGGGTGTAATAGAAATGTGTGGGTTGCGTTATGCATAGCATGTGTTATTATCAAGGCGTTGATGAAATCCCTAGCAAGCTATTGAGTTCATTGTCATATTAGACCATACTAGCATTGATAGTAAAATACTTTGGAAAGAAGTCTTGTTATGAATTGAGATAGATTTTATTTTAAAAGTAGTGGCGATAAGATGAATTCTATAATGGTGTCAGTTGGTTTTGTCACCCGTGTCATGGTCGAGAAAGCAAGATGAGTGTTAGCTTGAGGATGTCCTTGCGGTGATAGAGTTGTGATGATCAGGGCCTAGATGTTTGGATAGGTTGTTTTGGAATTGTGATCTTGATAAAAACCTTAGTGTATTATCGACTTGGGAAAGAGTATGAGCAATTATTGAATATTGGTTTATCAGAAATTGAGGAGAAAAAAGTTGTTATACTTAATTGCGGGCGAAACTGTTGGTAGAGTTGAACGCTACTTTGAGTTATCCTATCCTTAATGTGAAGCAATGGCGTAAACCGTCGAAGAAATTGGAATTGGATGGTGTGCAATAGGTTGGTATGTGTTTTCGAGGTGATTCTTGGGTTAACCTATTACTATTGGAAAATTTTAGAGACCTTTTAGGTCATGTCACGTTATGGGTGGATCGGCTGGTAATGCGAGATTGAATTACTAAGAAATGGTGAGAATGATTTTTGAGGTTAAAGATAAGAGTGATGTCCATATCAATGTTAAAAAAGTGATGAGATGGACTATTGATTAGAAGATTAATAGTGATTTTTCCCGAATAGAGAAGTGGTGACAAATGAGTTTGGTTGTTTTTAAGTGCAGTTTAGGCAAACTTTCAGAGTTAAGAAAAATGGATGTCAAGTCATTTGGAGTGAGTAACACTTATTAACTAGACTCGGTGTGGATGGTGGTTCTTCTAACTAAGCAGAGGAAGTCCTATTTGGATGAGTATCAAGGGAAAGTTGGTAATTGTCTTTTTGGTATTGGCATGTAATTTCTAGTAACCAAGATGGTGAATTCTTAATGTTGAGGCTAGAGCGTTTGTGCCGCGAGGCTCTAAAAAGGGAGATAATGGAAGTGTGGTTAAGTGTATGCGGCTTGAGAGTAGTGTTTGAAGACTTGAAATCTAAAGGGGAAAGTGATATACCTAAATTCTTAATTAAAATGAAAGATTATATTCTGGATATTGTGGCACGGTTTGCCTAAGTTTGAGGATAAACTTGATTTTGGTGGAGATGTTGGGGATTGTTGAGCAGAGTTTGTCTGTTCCTTTTTGTGGAAATTTTGAGTGAATTGGATGGTTTAGTTGGATGATAGAAAAGGTGATTCAAAAGTTATATAGAAATTTTGAGCATGTGCTTTGTGGGTTTGTTATGCAACTTTGGATTAGTGGTCTATTATAGATGGTTACTCGAATATTGGAGGATTTGGTAAGAATGCATGAAATTGTTGTTCGGAATCTTAAGATGATTTTCTCTCTTGAGTGAAGTGTGTGTCATAGCAGTTATCAG
>NMUG010009201.1:0-11360 GCA_002855965.1 Monotropa hypopitys
TTATAAAGTGTTATGATTACATAATTTATTACACATGAAAACTGTCATTATTTAAAAAGACGACAGTTTTATAATACTTTCGATAACACATTAGAAATGTCATCTTTTATTTTTTATGTCACTTTTTGTCTGTCATAACTTGTAACTATAGATAACAGTAAAAAACTGTTATAAAAAAGATGGACTTTTAATGACACCTCCAAAGATGACAGTTGTGAAACTGTCATCTTTAACATTTCATGACAGTTTTAAACTGTCATCTTAAAGCATTTTTGTAGTAGTGCATACTTGGGGCACCCTTTCGAAAGGGAACAGTGAGATCACCCTTCGGGGTGAAGAAATTGCCGGAGATAATCATAACGTCTTTGGTGTATTTGTCTGAGTCTGGCAAGCCTGTGATAAGGCCAGACATTCCGGGCCTCTGGCCTAGGTAGTACTTCTGTGACTTCTTGTTGAAGCCGGCGAAGTAGCAGCCGAAGACGTCCTCGAATCTGAGACGGTCTGCTCGGGGGAGGGTCTTGTTCAGCTTTACCACTCCCAACAGGATCTGGAATGTGTTCACCGTCACTTGGGACGGTGTGAGGCCGAGCTCGCCGAAGAAGCGAGTCATCCACGGGTGGATCGGGAACCTAACTCCCCCCTCCATGACAGCAACAACAGGGATGTGCACGTAGTCCGGTCCCGATTCTGTATCACCTACAGTAGCCAACACGATATTCACGTCGGTAGGGATGTCCCATTCTTCCCTCCCGAAGAAGGCTTGGGGAATCCAGCAGTTGCCTGAACTTCTCGGACCTTCTCTTCGACACCATTGCTGGATCTGAAAAGAACATAAACAATAGGGCACCGTTAGTCGGTCTGGCATCAACCCGCACAGTTAAGCATAGGGAGACCAGTTCAGCTTGGCCTTTAATGGTTGAGTGTTCATCTTCAACCTTGAAGCCCAGAAACTTGCAGAAAGCTTCCAGGCCACAAAAATGGCGAGGAAGACGAACCCCAACCAGAAAATGTCACAAAACGACAGAAAAACAGAAAATATGGCAAATGATCGAAGAAAGAAGGGATTGGGGCCTACCTGAGAGTCAATCGGTGGATGAAAAGCTCAAAAAAAGGACGCCGGAATCTAGGCAGCAAGGTGGCTGGAAATCGCTTGAACTCGTCAGGAATCGCCTGGAGCTGGAGAAAGAGAGATAAACGGGAGGATTGAAAACCCTAAGGACGCCTTATATAGGGGATAACCTAGGATTCAAAAAGGGTGACCGGCCGAACCGCCTGCGCTGGTCAACATGCATCTTTCATCATTGCAGTGCCTCGAAAATTATGCCAGCACAGCACAAAAGACAACGCGTGCGCACGGTATCTCATCTGCCACAGGGCCAACCAACCATAGCACGCCACGTAGACTGACCAACCACCACTTCTGGCGCACGCAAGCCAACGAGGCGACAACTATTGACATGACGTCTTGGCAGACGCGCCAGCAGCGCAGAGAGTGACACGTCAGCAAATTCAAAATGATGGTACGGTGCTCCTTCTCTTCGGCACTTGTACAACCCATCGGCACCAAGTCAACCCCGCTTCGGCCAAAATACCTGGCCAAAGGGGTTGAGGGTCTATTGTTGGGGGCCGAACTAATCAGAGGCTAGAGCTACGACCTCCTCAGAGAGGACCACAACACAGGTCAGCTCTCAGGGGGCCGAGTAGTGCAGAGCCAGCGTCAGGACCTCCCTGGGGCTCTCTCTGGCCCAGGAGACTCACAGCTCAGAGGAGATGCATAGTCAAAGCAACATGCAAGTAAGGTTATGCGACCGAACAGAGGTAAGGCCGATGACGGGAGCTCCCTCGGGGTCACTTCTATGCAGAAGGTTCATTGAACATGGACAGCCCTGTCAACAGCCAGTTGCGCCAAAGCATGTCCCTTCGGCCAGATAGAAAAATACCTCATCTACAGCAAAGATTTCCTCAGAGACTTTGCGCACATGGCAGACACACGCCTGACACAGGAATTGGCTTTTCCCGTGATTCTCACCGCATGCCAGACATGCTTTATCAGCTTTTCTGTCGCCCAATGCTGTCAGGCGTCGCCGCCTGACATTGTCGGAGCCGATCAGTCGGCCACAAGCTCAGACGCACAGGTGGGACAGGTGTACTACCCCATGACGCAGCACAGCAGCATAGTCACACCGAAGCGCGTGCCCCTCACTCTCCGATGGCTCTATAAATAGAGATGAGCATTCAATGGAGAGGTACATCTTCTCACTCTAGCCCAAGCTCTGCCATTCTACTTTCTCTCTCTACAAATCCCTTGCTGACTTTACCATCGGAGGGTCCACTGGCGACATTCGCCGGTAGCCTAACAATTCCTTGTATTGCAGCCAAGCTCAGTCACATCTCCACCACTAGCAACCGGGAACCACTACAGGAAAGGCTTACCCCCTAACAGTTCTAATGGCAATCCATCTGGTGAAAATAATACAACTCCTATTTCCGATCCTTTATTACAAGAAGAGCCATCAACAAAGTACTTCCATTGATTAGAAGTATCTTCTTGTAGATCTGGAATTGCTTGGCTTGATTCTAGTGGAATTGCTTCTGATGGCTATGCTTCTTGTTCTTTAATCTGCTCTTTTCACTATTTCCTAGGGTAAACTCTGCAATGAAGTCTGCTAGAATCTGCCCCTTGATTGCTGTGCGCGGGATAAAGTGTACATCAAATTCCCCGAGCTCAATTGACCAGGCCACCACCCTTCCCGAAAAATCTTCTTTTTTTAGCATAGTTTTTAAGGGATGAGTGATTGGGACCTCAATGGTATGAGCTAAGATAATGTTTCAATTTCCTCGAGGCTACCAACAATGCCAATATCAATTTCTCCAATGGCAAGTATCTGGTCTCTGCATCAAGGAGTGTTTTGCTGACGTAATAAATGGCTTTCTACTCGGCATCCTCCTCTTTGACTAGAACAACACTGACTGCATGTTTAGATACTGCAAGATAAATCTTTAACACATCCTATGGTTCTGGCGTGACAATTAAGGGAGGACTGGAAAGATACTTCTTCAGCTCTTGAAATACATTCTCACATTCTTCTATCTAGTTGTAGGTCACTTGTTTCTTTAGCAGTTAAAAAAAAGGTCTGCACCTGTCAAAATATCTGCTGATGAATTTATTCAGCGCGGCTGCCATTCCTGTGAGTCTCTAAACCTCCTTAGTCTTTCTAGGACTTTGGAGATTCTGTAGAGCTGCAATATGATCTGGGTTTGCTTCAATTCCTCTTCTGGCAACTAGATGTCCTAGAAATTTTCTTGAACTAACACCAAAAGTACACTTTGAGGCATTAAGTTTTAACTTAAAATTTCTGAGTACCTCAAATGTTTGATGCAAATCCGCCAAATGAGATTTTGCTTCTTTAGACTTGATCACCATATCGTCAATATAAACCTCCAGATTTTTGCCAATCATGTCTTTGAACATCTTCGTTGTCAATCTTTGATACATCGCTCCAGCATTCCTCAATCCAAAAGACATCACCTTATAGCAATAAAGACCTCTTGGAGTGATGAATGAGGTCTTTTCTTGGTCGGGCTCAAACATTTCTATTTGATGATACCCTCTATAAGCATCAAGGAAACTCATCCTTTGGAACCCTAATGTTGCATCCACCAACTGGTCAATTTTCGGTAAAGGAAGCTATCCTTGGGGCAAGCTTTGTTGAGATCTGTGAAATCAACACAGACTCTTTACTTGCCATTCTTCTTTTTAACTACTATGGTATTAGCCAGCCATTCCGGATAGTACACTTCCCGAATTGCACCTGCTTTCAACAGATTGTCCACATCCTCTATAATTGCATCTGAATGTTATATAGCCGATCTCCGTCTCCTCTGCATGACAGGCTTGAAACCTGGACTGACATTTAAATAGGACAAATTACTTCTGGATTAATCCCAGGCATCTCTTGAGGCGTCCAAGCAAAAACATCAATGTGATCCTTCAAGAGCTGGACCAAATTTTGTTCATCTTTTTATGGTAATTTCTCTCCAATCAAAAAATAATGCTCCTCATCAGATGGATGAGCTGCAACTTTCTTCAGCTTTTCCACCACTTTGTCTTCTGGATTCTTCCCACATCTTCCAATGTAGGCTGATCTGGCACTTCTATAGATTTTACCTGCTCAACTCATTGCTTTGTTTTCAAGGAAGCTACAAAACAACTTTTACCAATGGTCTGATTGCCTTTAATTCATTCTATTCCCTTGGGACTAGGGAATTTAAGTATCTGATGATAGGTTGAAGGGTTTGCTCTCATCCTATGCATCCAGGTTCTTCCAACAATTACATTATATGCTGAAGGGACATCTACCACCAATAATTCGGTGTTCAATGTAACCCTTCCAGTACAGACTGGAAGGACCACCAATCCTAAAGGCCATACTGGCTTAGCACTGAAACCCATTAAAGGAATCTTGGCTTCCTGCAAATTTGCCTCTGTTAATCCCATTTTCTTAAATGCATCATAATAAAGAATTTCAGTTGAACTGTCCTAGTCAACCAAAATTCTTTCAGTGTCAAACCTAGAAATCTCCAGCATAATGATCAGGGCATCATTATGTGGCACTTGTACTCCAACAAGATCCTCTTCTGAAAAAGAAATCTTTTCTGCTCCTTCTTCTCTTAAACGCTTCTGGCCGAACTGTACAACATGATGCGAGTGGCCTTCTCTCCTTATCTGAGCTCGGGCTTCATTCTCCGAAGTTTGTTCTACCATGCCATGGATCACATGGATAGTACCAAGAGGAGCTAAAAATCTTTGCTCTCGACTGGCTTCTCTTTGATTCTCCTCTCGTACTACATCTTCTGGTCCTGTAAGATATTTTTTCAAATGCCCTGCAGCTACCAGATCCTCCAAAAACTTTTTGTATGTGTTGCAGTCTTCAGTCATATGGCCAAATTCCATATGAAAGCTGCATCATTTTCCAGTTGCTTCCAATTCAGGCTGATTTCTTCCTTGCTTCTTAGGCCATCTCCAGAATGGTTCGTCCTTCATTGGCCAAATGATCCAAAAATTGTAATATTAAAAGTAGTATGAATGGCTTTATAAGATTGTGGACCTGGCCTTGGGACTCTTCGTGCTGTGTACAGCACCTCATTTGGCTCTTCCTTCTTTTCAGCAACTACAGCCTTTGATTCTTCTTTTCTCTTCCTTTCTGGCTTTGTCTGGCTAACAGTGTTGGTCTTGTGAGCTTTATGACCAATTCTTTCATTCTCCCGAGCAATTTCATCCTCCACCTTTGCATGTTGCTCTACTATGTCCATCAACTCCACCATAGTCTCCACTGTATTCATCGTGAGAGACTCTCGCAGCTTTTCCCGAACAGATAACCCTAGCTTCAAGGTTGCAACTGCATATTTTTCACTGTAGGCTTCTATCTCGTTGTATATTCCCATATACTTTCCTGCATATTCACGGATTGATTCATCCGATTTCTTTCTTAAAGACATTAAGGAATCAAATTCCTTTGGTGGTTTTCGATAAGTGAGAAATCTTGTCACAAACTGCTCGGCAAGATCCTCCCATCCCATGACAGAGTGTGGGGCAAGAGTATGATACCAATTTAGAGCAATTTCCCCTAAACTGGATGCAAACATCTTGTAATACAAATCTTCATCTCCAGAATGCATGATCATTGACTGGACATATGCCTTTAAATGTGCCATGGGATCTAAACTCCTATTGTACATTTGGAATTTTGGCTGAACAAAATTCCTAGGCAAAGGATAATTGTCAATCTCAACACACAAAGGTATCGATGCCATCTGTCGCAATGCCCTCCTGGCATTTTCCTGTGTTGTTCTTCTGCCTCCCATGCGATGATCTATCAAATCTCGGATTTAATTCATATTTGGGGGCAATAGATCCTGCCTCCTTACTTCATTTCTTGGTTGCCTATCATCTTCATAATAACTCCTTTCCCGCACTTGATTCCTGTTTCTTTGCTCGTAGTTTGATATTCTTGATCTATCCACCTCTTGGACAGATGCTCGGCTTCTCCTTTGAGTATGGCTAACTTGATCATCAAGAACAATCCTAGGTACATTTTGGTTCCTAGGTCTGTCTTGTTGATCATGATGGCTTCTGGTTCTCTTGGACCGTGAACGAGATCGCTGAGGAATGTTTTCCTCCACCTGTTGATGATTTGAACCTTCTCTTGCTGAAGATTTGGAACTTCTCCTCTCTTGAGCTCCCTGGATTTCCCTTTCCAGTCTTTCTGTTATTTGATCACGGCTTTCCACAATTCTTTTCAAGTTTACCTCCCTCTTATTAGCAGGACTTCTAGTCTCTAAAGAAGAATACTCAAATTCTTGATTCAAACTCTATCTCTTCGACGGAGAGCTAGCCTCCTGAAGAATCCCCCTTTGTCTCTTGGTACCACTAGCTGTGGTAATTACCAATCCTTTGCTCTTCATTTGTGCCGTGTTTCTTTCTTTCCTCGGTGTTTCTTTTGCTCGGCCTGACATCTTTGGTCACAAGAAAATAGAAATCTTCAAATCTTTAAAAGATTTCCCACAGACGGCGCCAATTATGAGTGGGAATTTTCTGATCACCCTTAGAAATATCCAAAATGCCAGGTAGGATGAATGATGCTGACTTTTCAACCAATGCCGAGCTTCCAAGAATTCCAATGCTGCTGCAAAACAGAAAAATACTAAGGGACCCCCTCCCTTCTCTTCAGGGGGGTACTCTGATACTTAAGTTAATATTTGGATCAAAGATAACTTAAGAAAAGAACTGAAATTTCAGAGAGAAATCAGTATAAGGAGTTTGCGTACCTTTCAAATATCATTTGTCTTTGTATTTATACTATCTCTTTTTATTATTGTCTGGGTCCCACTTTTCATATATTAATGTTTTGAAGAGTGGGGTCTGACTGTACATTCCTTTTCTTTTTGTTTTATACATTCTTTAAAATAAACGGCCAGTGGGCTACTGATGTTTCCACTCTTAACAGTATTGTTTGTCATCTTTCTCAAATAATTGGCTCCACTAAATCTTCTTTTTATCATTTTGTTCATTAATGATCTCAACTTTTACATGTAACATTCTTCTTAGTGTTTAGTTAAATAATAGAACTTCTCATTCCAATCATTAAATAAACAGACTTTAGACTTCTCGTCATGATCACAGTTTGCATATCTTCTTTCTTAACTTTAACATCATCTTTACATGCAACTCATTTAATTAATCATTTTCGACTAATTTGTCGAATAAATTGCCTTTTTCCCGAGCTCAAATTCAGCTCGGGGGGTTCCGTTGTCGAAAATACTATTCATCATGTTCTTTTATATGTGGGTGTGGTGACCGGACCCATCCCTTAGGGGAAAACTCTACTATAAAACCAATCATAAGGGTGTCGGCCACAAAGGCCTGGCCGGACCGGAGGGTCCGCGCCTTAGCCAACCAGTAACATCCGGACAGCGAGCCTTCGGTAATTCCCTTCGTCGCTCTGCGACCCACTCCCGAGCGGACCGGACCATCCGGAGGGTCACCCTCCAGTCACTGTCGTGGAGTATCCGAATAGATGCTCCGTCCGTACGACCTAACCCGGTCCATCAAACGTCCAGGCCCACTGAAGGTCCCTTGACGTACGGCCCATTCAATATTCTTGAGCCCCAAGTCAATATTTCTCTATAAATACCACTCGTGGGTACTGTTCACGGGATCGAGCGATCAATCCAGACTTTTGATCCCCAACCGCTACCGTCCGGCCTCCTCTCGATTGCTTTACCTCTCCTCAAAACGTTACTAACTCAAGCATCGGAGGCCCCGTTGGTCAAAACCGATTGGCGGGCACTAACCTTTGTTTTACAGGAGCCAAGCAGGAGGACCCCTTTATTTGCTTGCAGAGACCACTCGAGCCATCGGCCAGCATCCGACATCCATAACCGGAGGACTAGTAACTGAAGGACCTATTCGGCAAAAACCGGCTACCATAATTGTCGTTCACAGTGGGACCGCTAGCCCAAATCTTAGTAGAAACCAGTTGTCTGCCCTTCTCTCGAGCTGCCCTTCATGGATGATGGTAACAATACAACGGTGGTCCAGGACCCTACTCTCCCCATCGGACCTGCTCCTCCTCCCCCTCAGCATGTCTCACTAGGGCTCTTCGCCTCTCCATCCGGCCTCACCCCGGAGCTCGGGTCGGCCTATGCTGCGGCCATGGACCGGATGATGAAGGAGAGGGATGCGGAGATCACCCAGCTTCGGGACCAAGTGACTCGGATGGCCGGCGCCACGGACTCAGCTTCACGATCATCAGGACAGCGGCGACACCGGCGCAGATCGAAGGAAGACAGGGAGCGCAAAAAAAAGGGAGTGGCCGAAGGACGTGAGCGTCGGCCAGACCACTCAGAGGGCAACGATAGGCGACCCAAGCGTTCTGAGTCTGTCCCCCTCTATATATATGAAGGGGGCGAGTTCGTTGAAGTCTGCCCACATGACCTCCAGGACTTCTGGCCGGATACAGAGAACTCCGGTCAGCAAAGGGAGAAGCGCCATCACGACCGGGAAGAAAGGCACCACCACCTCCTTCATCTCCTCACTGTAAACCTCCCTAGCAGCCTTGAGACCCTCAATGTAGGCATTCTTGTCGGCTTCGGCCACCACCTTCTCTAACTCCTCCTGGCTAACTCCCCCAGCCGAAGGGACACTGCTAAGTCCGGCATCAAACTTCTGCTTCCACTGGTCCCTATTCGCCGTCATCACCTCGAGCTGCTGACGAAAATAATCTCTTTCATCTTCCGCCTCCTTCAGCTTGACCCCCATCTGGTCCGCATGTTGGACAAATTTGTACGATGATTGGAGTATCTTTTGACTGGTTCTGTACAAACCCGAGAGACTCTGGCAGGCCTACAGTTTCACAAAGAATGATCAGAATAACGAACTGTCATCTGGGGTCCGGCAAAGAAAAAAATAAGAGTACCTTTATAAGACTTGAGCCGGCATAATCATACATGTCCTCGATCGAGGTCGGCATGGAATTCATGTCGACCGGAAGCTGCAGCGCCCGGAGCAAAGGGTATGAGACCTTTGGGTCAACCGTAACGCCGTCCGTCAAGAGAACGACCCTCCCATCGATTTTTTTGAAATTAGGGGCCCATGGCTCGGGAGGTCCTGGGACGAATGTCCGCCGCGGCGGCCGGAGTCTATATCTCATGCCCTGCGGAACTCTTCTTCATAAGGCTCCTCTTTCACCGGGAGTAGCTTCGGTTGAGTTCCATCAGGGGCATCCTCCGGCGTGTCAACAGCTCTAGCCTGCGCAGGTATCCCATCTGCAGCCGTCTCTCGCGGCTCCTGCATCGATCCACCCGGAGCCTCCATCTGCTCGAAGTATTCAAAGACGGTCATGTGCCTCCGGACAGGGGCTGGTGCTGCCGGATGTTCTCCCAGCTTCCTCTTCCCTCTTGCTTTCCGGTCCTCAAGAAAGCTGTTGTATGTCGGTTCGTATACCAGAAGGGTAGGAGCATCCCTTCCTTCACATCTCACAAGGGCCGCGATCCGGGCAGGCGACGCCATAGATCTAAAATGTTTAGATATCGCCGACACATCAGGCCTTCCTTCTTTAATCGTGATAGGGTATCGGTGATCCTCGTCCGAGCGGAAGCTATATTCCCCAAAGACCTGAAGGTGGATGTTCCCCCACTTCTCTGAATCCGGCAGCCTCATAAAAATATCACCATAAGCCTTCCGAGGAGTAAAAAAGTATCGACCGGAAGAACGGTTGCGAGATAGCAAAAACAGACCCATAAGGTCCGGCAGACTGAACTCAAGATCATGCCTGGCACACAAAACCCGGATGCAACTCATGGTCCGGTAGCCGTTCACCGACATCTGATTCGGCGCAAGTTGAAAAGCATGTAAAAAACCCCGGATGAACGGAGGAAGAGGGAACTTCAGCATGCCTTCGGTCACGGCCATCAACGGCACTGTAATATGGTCCTCCGAGTATGTAACCAGCGACCCAACCTCCGTGAAGGTCACCGTGTTCGGAATCTCATACCGACGGGAGAACTCCTCGAACTCAGTAATTCCTCCCCTAAAGTAGCTAAGGTACGGGCAGGACTCGTCGCTAGCTCTCCTACGCGCCCCCTTTAACACGCTCGGTGACCGTCCCCCCAGGGCCGCGTATGTGGGTTCATCCTCATCGGAAAAGTGCCGAACAATGTTGCCTCGGTCACTGCCTGGAGGCTGTCTCGAGGATGACGCTCCGGGCGTAACGTCTCTGGCAGGTGACGACATCTTCGAGCTAGCTTCAGGTGTAAGCTCTGTGGGAGTCGGCCGAAACGAAGGGTCTAGCTCAGAATGCGACGAAGATGAAGACAGGTTGACTATCTGATTTATAACGAGCAGAAGAATGCCTTTGCCGAAGGGTATGCAGCTCTCCGGAGGCTTCTCACGCACAGAATTCAGTACCGAAGGTCATGATCAACAGGCCTATTTATAGGCTCCCCCTAGGTACGGAACACAGCTGTAAACAATAATAATTCTGCACACATACCGAGGCGGTCCGTTTGACCCGCAAATCGGAGCACGACACGTGGCTTCCACTGACACCTGTGTCTAATCAATGTCTTGACGCCTGTCAGGTGACATCATAAATGACGCCGAAGAAAAGTTAATGATTACTACTCTCCCGAAGCATGGCGTCCGGTAGACCAAATTAATTCTTTTCCAAAAAAATTGGGAAAGATTAAGGGGCTATTGTGGTGACCGGACCCATCCTTTAGGAGAAAACTCTACTATAAAACCAATCATAAGGGTGTCGGCCACAAAGGCCTGTCCGGACCGGAGGGTCCGCGCCTTAGCCGACCAGTAACATCCGGACAGCGAGCCTTCGGCAATTCCCTTCGTCGCTCTGCGACCCACTCCCGAGCGGACCGGACCATCCGGAGGGTCACCCTCCAGTCACTGTCGTGGAGTATCCGCCCAGATGCTCCGTTCGTACGACCTAACTCGGTCCATCAACCGTCCATGCCCACTGAAGGGCCCTTGACGTACGACCCACTCAATATTCTTGAGCCCCAAGTCAATATTCTTCTATAAATACCACCCGTGGGTACTGTTCACGGGATCGAGCGATCAATCCAGACTTTTGATCCCCGACCGCTACCGTCCGGCCTCCTCTCGATTGCTTTACCTCTTCTCAAACCGTTACTAACTCAAGCATCAGAGGCCCCGTTGGTCAAAACCGACCGGCGGGCACTAACCTTTGTTTTACACGAGCCAAGCAGGATGACCCCTTTATTTGCTTGCAGGGACCACTCGAGCCATCGGCCAACATCCGACAGCCATAACCGGAGGACTA
>NMUG010009202.1:0-11358 GCA_002855965.1 Monotropa hypopitys
GACTTTTTCTTCTTTGCAATCAAAGCACTATTTTTATGTAAAGAGAATTACTTTTCTTATTTAATTCTTTCCTTATTTAATTCTATTTTTCTTATTAATTATTTTTCACAAAGTATTTCTCTTTTTTCTCTTTGTGCTCCATTTGGCCAAAATTAATCCTTTTTTTCTGCTAAATCCCGTGAACCTGCAAATACTCAAAACTCTAACAAAAATAATTAAATAACAGACCCCAGGCTAATAAAGTGTATAATTAAAGAATGTAATTGGGTACGTTTCCATACTTAACACATCCCCAACTTACACTTTGCTAGTCCCGAGCAAAGAAATAAAATAAAGTAGTAGATGACATGAAGAAAATAAATAAAATGTGAACAATGAGAATAGTTTCTTTGAAGTCTTAGGTGGCTCTGGTAGAACGAGTATTGTCTCGTGAGGAGTTTCAACAGTGTTCACCCACAAAACACACCTAACTACGAAATAAATAAGCATCCATTGCTTTCCAATAATTCAAGAGGTCTATATAAGATGTAAGCAAGTGCACTACCAAGTAAAGCAAAGTGTTTCAATTATTGTCCAACCTAAACAAAAGAACTCTTCATTTTGATGAATTTTAATCTTTGTTTGCCATTAATTCAAAGTTTTAAGCGGTGCTCGGTTAGAGTAAAACCACAAAGCATGTGTCAAGTATAATTCAAGGTCATCCTCTAGATTAGAATTCAATGCACACACTCAAACCCCTACATGAGATTCATGATATCCAAATACTCTTCTAATACCTCTCGTTCTTATTCATTTTTTTCAAGAGATTATCAATTTTTTTCAATGGTCATGCAAAAAATTTGTCTATTATGTTTTTTAATTGGCCAGTGTAGCGAGCGTTTAATCAATGACTCCCCAACCAAAAGGCTTTAGGACATTAGGTGTATAGGACACCCCTACAGACTTACTTGCTCGAGCCAAAAAGGCTACAAACCAACCCAACCATTTTCTAAACCTTCCTATGGCTGTATAATGTATTAATCCCTTAAGCTTTCTAGTCAACCCATATAGCAAGCGTTCAATCAATGACATCCAAACCAGATGGCTTTAGAGCACTAGGAATAAAGGACAACCCTACAGATCTACTTGCTCGAGTAAAAAAAGGCTACGAATCAAAACTAGTCAAAGATGCTAAATTCTTCCATCCTCACACCTTTTTATGCGAACTCTTAGTGCTTGCTGAGGCTAGAGGCCTGGTTACTCAATGCGATTAAGGGGAACAAGCAATTTAGACTCTCATTTTATGGACTGGTAAGAGCTATCAAAACAAAGGATACTCGATTCCCACAAAGGCAACTAAAGTGTGCAAATCAAATACTTATCCCGAATGTGTATATACAAAATGTATGTGAAAGAACTCTATCTAAGCACCGATATTCAACTAAGATCAATGAAGTATTCATTAAGTACATTTATGCCATTTGTGCCCAAGTTCTCAAGTTTAACCAAAACAATAAAATTAAATCCACTCTAACTTGATTGATACTCAACAATATCAATCAAGAGCCAAAAGTCATGTCGGGTTACATTGGAGCTAAACAACAAAAATTTTAAAATTTTTACATGACTAAAAATATGCAGTGAATACCCTCATCTCCCAACTTAAAATGGACGATATCCTCATTGTCCACAAAAAATAATGGAATGGACAGGCACATAAAAGAAAGGAGATAGAGAGATATCACCTGAGGGAGTTTCAAAAGATCAATATGAGTGGTATCCCCCAACTTGGGTCAAATGGTCCTGAATGTTAGTCCAACAAAGAACACAAAAAAATAAGATATGCAATAAAAAATAAATCTAAACTAACCCACCATTTTGTCACGTGGAATATATGAGTCATATTTTTCTCCCCGCTTCATTCACTTAGCAATGGTTTAGAGAAAGAATCTCTCAATATTTCTCGGTAAGTTGGTACACAGGAGGTTATCTCTCTAATGTCGCACTTTATGGCTAAACCTTGAGAACTTCTAATCCTTTTCCCCTTCCATCCGTACTTTACCGAGGTAATTCTAGATAAAACATTATTAAGGCTAACTATACGGACATCTATACTAGACTGGCAAGTAGCCATTCGAGCACGTCAAATACTAGAGGTATCTCAACATCCATGGACTTTTTATTCGAAAAATTATTTAAGGGAATTTTATTTACTTGGATTGATCAAAGACAAATCGCTACCCCTTCAGACCAACAAGAAGGGGATTCTACAAAAGATCTCTGTCTATTTCTATTTGAACTCTTCAGTCTCTTCTCATAATGGAAATGCTAATATTCATTCACAAATCATCTGAGCTTGGTTAAGAAGTTGCTACATTGTCAAAGTAAAAATTCAAGTCATTTTCAAAAAAAAAAATCAATCATCAAAACTAGCATAGTTAAAACCTAAGATAGAAAACTATGGTAACATCGGAAAGACCCCATGTGGTTACAATCTGAGAGGGAATCATGGCAAAACAAAGGAGATTATAAATCCTGTATAGTTAAAACCCGAGAGGGGACTACAGCAAAAATGGATCAATCTAGTGCGGTTAAGACTCGAGAGGGGACCGTAGTAAAATTGGAACAAAAACCAAAGGCATCCAGTATAACTATCAACCCGAAGGGGAGTTATGGCAAAAATGGATAAAGAAAAAGCCAACGAAACACACACACAAAAATACTCTCCGTTGTCAGTCTAAACCACAGAGCATGTCTGAGCAGCGATGAAGTCAGAACAGATGTCTGTACAACAACCGGCCTTCTGAAGAAATAGTTTCTTTGAAGATTTAGTTCGACTCGTTCTAGCGGTCTGTCACTTCATGTGCGAAAAATTATAAAATCATTTTCAAAGAAAGAGTGAATCTAGGTTTCCGCCTCCAATTAATCGGTGAGACCTTATTCACAAAATTACTCGGATTGATCAACTTAAATTGAGTATCAATCTCTCTTAGCAGAGAATCATAAATGCCTATGAATATATTTGCTTATTTGATAAAGATTGCAAATAGTAGAAATGTATTCATACACGAAAAAATATATCAACATTCTATACAGAAAAAGAAACATAGAATATAAATATGCTAACTACTGCAGGTCTCTCCAAGAGAACACATCCCGCAAGCCCAACAAAGACTGGCAAACCACTCTGTATCAAACAGTCATCACGGCACCAGCCTCAGTGCTTGATCGATCTATATCCGGAAAACAACGGGTCATCCGCAAACAACATATATAGCTGAACCATATCAGAATACCTCTGTCTTTGAACAAATGCCCCATGGAAGGCAGAAGCTAGACTATAAGCACTCAATCTCCGGGAAGTAAAAACCCATCTCTCTAAAGAAACTCCTCGAACATAGGAGTCAACTTATGAAATCTGAAGCAGAAGATACACAATGCCGGGATCCAGTATCTAATTAAAGCAAGCAGATCATCTGGGGTAATTTACACAGTCAAGAGACTAGCGCCCCCACCAAACAACTACTTAAACAAAGAACACTTCACAAGAGTAAGTGAAACCTATCAATCTCTAGTTTTAGACTAGAATGACTTCTTCAAAAAAATCATTATTAAATTCAAAACTTAGTAACACCTTTCTACGGTTACTAATTTCAAAATTCAAGATTTTAGTAACACCTTCTTACGGTTACTAATTTCAAAATTGAAATTACAATAATATCTTTCTATGATTACTGTTCAATTTCAAAATTCAAAAGTACAGGAATACCTTCCTACGATTATTGTTTCAAATTTTAAAATCAAATTTTCAAAGATTGTATTTCAAAAATTACTTTTAAAAAAATCCAAATCAAACTTTCAAAGTTCAAAAATCAAAATCTCAAAATCAAAATTTCAAAACCTGAAAGTTCAAAGCCAAATATCGAAATCTCAAAGTTCACATTCAGATCCAAGTTCCAAATTTTAAATCACAAAATTTTAAAATCAAATTCGCAGTAACCTTCCTATGGTTACCTTATCAAAAATTCAAGTCCCAAAAGGGCTACTCCGAGCTTTACAAATTCTAGTCCCGAAAGGGCTACTCTGATCTTTTCAAAAATTCAAGTCCCCAAAGGGCTACTCTGGTCATTCAAAATTCTAGTTTCGAAAGGGTTACTCTGATCTTTTAAAATTAGTCCCGAAAGGGCTACTCCGATCTTTCAAAAAAAAATCTAATCCCGAAAGGGCTACTCTGATCTTTCAAAAAAAAAATTCAAGTCTCGAAAGGGTTACTCTGATCTTTTAAAAATTCTAATCCCAAAAGGGCTACTCCGATCTTTCAAAATTAGTCCCGAAAGGACTACTCTGGTCCGTTCAAAAATTCTTATCCCGAA
Organism: Monotropa hypopitys; assembly: GCA_002855965.1. Taxonomy (NCBI): domain Eukaryota; kingdom Viridiplantae; phylum Streptophyta; class Magnoliopsida; order Ericales; family Ericaceae; genus Monotropa; species Monotropa hypopitys. The sequence continues at coordinate 4,353 of NMUG010009202.1, forward strand.
AGGACTACTCTAATCTTCTAAACATTATAGTCCCGAAAGGACTATTCTGATCTCTCAGATTCTTTTTGAAAGGGCTACTTTGATCTTTCAAAATATAGTCCCGAAAGGGCTACTCTAATCTCTCTTATAATTCTAGTTTCAAAAGGGCTACTCTAATTTTTCAAAATTCCAGACCCTCTAAGGGCTACTCTGATCTTTTAACACTATAGTCTCAATAAGGGCTACTCTGCTCTCTCTGAAACATATAGTCCCGAAAGGACTACTCTGATTTTCAAAGTCCCAGACCCTCTAAAAACTGCTCTGATCTTTAAACAAATTAGTCCTGAGAGGGATACTCTAATGCTCCAAAAAAAATTCAAGTTCCGAGAGGACTACTCTGATTTTCAAAAACATTAGTCCCGAAAGGGCTACTCTGGTTCACAAAAATTCTCGTCCCCAAAAGGCTACTATGATTTTAAAAATTCCAGACCCTCTAAAAGGATTGCCCTGATCCCTAAATGCATAGCCTCTCATTCTCAAAATTCTAAGCCTCCAAAAGGCTGCTCTGATTTTCATACCCATCTTGGAAAATTTAAAAATTTTGGTTTCTCATCTGGAATCATCAAAAATTTCCCCAATATAAAAATTCAAAGTCTTAACAGTAGCCTGCCTATGGTTACTTTTCTAAAGTTCAAATTTCACAGTAACCTACATGTAGTTACTTTTTAAGTTACACCTTTCCAAGATTAATATTTTCAAAATTAGTCTCCCCGTCCGGATTCATATCAAAAATGAAGTTTTTCAAAATTCAAAAATCAAATTCAAGACCAAAATTTTCAGGATCAAACTACATTAGGTCTAATTCCTTTCAAAGGATATGTAGACAGCTTCAGGACATGACAATCATAAAAATTTAAAATTCTAGAAATATCTATATGTTTATATGCATATATCTTTATTGTCATTGGTATACTCAACAGAAGACATTCTATCTCTCCAGCTTCAGGAGTATTCAAACCATAATATCTTATCCCAGTACAACAAATCAAATCACAAAAACTCATTTGATCCAGTCAAATACAAGATAACATCAAGTATTCTGAGAAGAAAATATCCAAAACAGCTCAAACCGCGATCCTCCGGTCCAAACCACGACTTCGATGAGCCAGATTCGCGTCACCGACAATCTAGAAAATTTTTCCAATTCCGCTAGCAGATGTCAAATTCCTCAGGAAGCCAAACAAAATCAGAAACAAAAACTGTGACTCAAAATTTCATACATCATTTTTTTCTTTGTCTACTATTGCTACGCAAAGTATACAAAGAGGGGCAGCTGTTGATACTCAGATTTTGACTCAGCCCTTATATATTCAGAAATCAGCTAAACAGTCTTTTCAGGGATCAATATGCACATCCGGGATGTTCGGACTCCTCGCGAACAACATTGACGTTATCTAAAGATTTAAAAACGATGAGCCAGCAATGGTAAAGTGTTAAAGAACATTTACCCGTATCAGAATTTAAAGCCGACGTACCAGTCAAGACAAATTTCCAACGGATGGCACTGAAACCGCATCCGAATAGGCAGAATATTCGGGAACGAGCAAAATCCCACATGCACAACCAAAATTCTGTTTATGAATGAAATGTTGAAGGTAAATTAGTTATCGAGAAGCTTGAACAAAAACTGAATCTGTCTGATCTAGATCCGGGATTTAGTTGGAGATAAACGTTAATCCGTTCAGTTTTCCCTACAGCTGACCAGCAGCCCCCAAAATCAGTGAACGAATTTTGCACGGATCTCATCTTCAAAGTCTGACATTCCCAGTAGAACAGATTTTCCAGAAGTTGAGCAGCCCAGAAGGTGCGCCTACCGCTTCTCACTTTATCTACGACATCGGCCCCTAATTGTTAAGTTTTCTCGGGAACAAGCAGAATCCCCCACAAGCAACCGAATTTCCGTTTCTGAATGGAAAATCAATAGCATTCTGATTACAGAGAGGACAGCATAAAGACTGAATTCATCTGATCTAAAATCAGAATTTAGTTGAGGATAAATGCCAATCTGTTCGGTTTTCCCTACAGCTGACCAGCAGCCCCAGAAATCAGTGAACGAATTTTGCACGAACCTCATCTTCAAAGTCTGACGTTTCCAGTGGAACATATTTTCCAGAAGTTAAGCAGCCCAGAAGGCGAGCCTACCGCTTCTCACTTTATCCATGACATCGGCCCCCGATTGTCAAGTTTTCTCACGAATAAGCAGAATCCCCCACAAGCAACCGAATTTCCATTTTCTGAATGGAAAATCGAAGACGTTTTGATTACAGAGAAAACAACTTAAAGACTGAATTCATCTGATCTAGATCTGAGATTTAGTTGAAGATAAACGTCAATCCGTTCAGTTTTCCCTACACCTGACCAACAGTCCCGGAAATCAGTAAACAAATTTTGTACGTACCTCATCTTCAAAGTCTGACATTCCCTACAGAATAGATTTTCGAGAAGCTCAGCAGTTCAGAAGGTGAAACCACCGCTTCTCTCTTTGTTTAAAGCAATGGAGCCGAATTTCAGAGTTTTCCCAAGAAATGACTGGTTCAAGCCCGTGACATTTTCTATATTCATAATCCAACTCAACGATTACGAATATCAAATTTAAATTGTTAAAATCAGAGTTTGTCAAGGGTCCGGCCAAGCGTAAATAGAAACTTCAGACCAAGATTTAGAACTCCGAGATACTTCTTCAATTTTAAAGATATTTATTTTCATTTTTAACTAATGTTTTTGAAGGAGATAAGACCGGAACCTTCCAAAAATATCTAAAAATATCTCAATCCAACACATGGCCCGCAAGCCATGTGATTGGTCCGAAAACCCTCAATGTCGCAACTATAGTTGTGACATTTATGTTTATAAATAGCCAACTCCCTCCAACATTTCTAAGATCCAAGCATTCTTATTGCAAACCATTTCAACCACAAACCTCAAAACCTCCGGGTATTTTCTTACAAAAACCTCTGAAACTACTCTAAATCTAGCCAAACCTCTGTCTATTTTCTTACGGTAAATACCATTTTGTCTCTTATATTCTTCGGACTCTTGATAGTCTTCTAATTTATAGTTAGACATTAGTCAGTCGGCTGCATCTGATACTACGCCTTACTATACTTTAAAGAAGCTATCTACAAAAGTTGTCTCCCAGAATTATATAGATACATCAATACAATTTGCCGTTATTTTTAATACTTGTCTTTTTTATTTTCAAACAAATATCTACTAAAGAATTCGTTACTTTATGTCTTTCTCCTTATTAGAATTCGGTACATATTTGGCTATGCCGGCTCCGTTGTCGCATACGAGAAGAACATAAAAATGTCTTCGCCCCAAAAATACAATTACTGCTTACATTTTCATTTCTATAGCCCGACCTTTTCTATACGCTATATACTTTCCGTCTAGCTCGAAATATATCCAGCTCGGTTTATATATATGATATCTTATCAACTATTATATATGTACTGCCATCTAGCTTGAACTATATCTAGCTCGGTTTATATATATAATATCGTATATCCCTGTCCATATATACATACTACAACATATATATTCTATCTCTCTTCAGCGATTAACATTCTCTTTCCCTAAAACACTTTTAAATAAAATAAAATTCCTATATCCGTACTCTAGAGTAAAAACTTGTAGTAACTACTAGACTCGGATTAAAGGAATACCTTGTGACTCGGGTCCATCCGGAGCACTCGATATTTTTCATACTTAATTAAAATAACTCCCCTACCCATTTTTCAAAACACAGTCGAAAATCTGTCCGACTGAAAAATATTCAAAACAATTTTAAATAAAAACTAAATTCCTTTATTCGTACTCTGAAGTGAAAGCTTGCAGTAGCTATCAGACTCAGATTAAAAGAATATCTTATGACTCAGACCCGTCCGGAGCATTTGATATTCTATGGAATTTTCATATTAAAAAAAAGCAAACGTTTTATAAAAATACTTTCGCGTTCGAAGTTCTGTCCTACCCAAAAGCATAAAAATCATTTTTGCGATCGAAGCTCTATCCGACCCAAAAATAATAAAAAAATCGTTTTTCACAGTCGAAGTTCTATCTGACTGAAAAACATAAAAAACACTTTCAAAATAAAAAATCAAGTTCCTCGATTCGTACTCTGAAGTGAAAGCTTGCAGTAGCTATCAGACTCGAATTAAAAGAATGTTTTATGACCCAGGTCATGCCGGATCATATAATATTCTTTGGAACTTTCAAACAAAATAGATAAATAAATAAAAAAAATAAAATATCTCAAAACCGGTCAAAGTTTTGCCCGACCGTAAAATACAAAAATCATTTTTCAAACTCAGTCAGAATTCTGTCCGACTATACAAAACTATTTTCAGCCGAAGATTCTGTCCAGCTCAAATTTATTTTTAAAACATAGTCAAAGTTCTGCCCGAGTATCGTAAATTAAATTAAATTAACAAAACAAAATTGTTTTCCCAAACGCGGTCGGAATTCTGTCCGACCGTAGAACACTATTTTCGCCGAAGTTCCGTCCAGCTCAAAAACAATTCTTTCTTATTAAAAACTGGGTTGAAATCTGCCCGTCAACAACTATTATCTATAAATCGTTTAAATTCAATTCATTTAATTCATATCAGTAATAATTATTTATTTCTCTAGCCGAGAAAAAATTGATTTGGGATTATGAAAAGATTTACTTTTGAAAATGAAAGTACCGAAAGGGCCCATTCGTAATTTAATCCCTGAACTTCGAATTTCTGGTTTGTAGACACCTTTTTTAAATAAAGGGCATATTTTAATATCAAATTAAATATTCTTTTCAAATAAAATACCAGTGACTTGGCACACCACGACTCGATACCGAGTGGCGACTCCGAAAATTTACAACCGACACACTCAGGTCGTCACCCATTTTCAAACAAACTCCCATATTTTCAAATAAATTCCAACAGTGCGAATTCTTTCATCCCGGAAAACGACTCCTCCTGCGAGAGGGGACGAGGGAAGGACGGAAAAATTTCCCGGCGCGACAGGGGTCTTGGGGAAGAAGGGGGGAGGGGCTCCCCCATATACTAAGATGCATTTATTTTTTTAAAAAATTAAATTAAAACAAACAAGTAAATGCCCAATGCGAATATCAAACAACCCCCGAGGACCAAGACGCACGCGAAATCCACCACAACGGTTTGCATGTACTCAAAACACAAAACCTCACAAACCAAGACTTCCCTCACTCAAACAGGATCAGAAAAAAAAAAATATGAGTTGCGGGGGACCCGTCGACAATAAAATTAAATCCCCCCCAGAAAAGAGATTTAATTAATAATTATATTATGTTTTTGAAACGAAGGAAAAAATAAGTTAATTTTTCCGGAGTGTGATAGTTGACCACTCCTTATCCTTGTTTGTCACATTCTTGATCTTCTCGGGTCGTATTGGCATTGGTTGGCAACAATGGGAGAAGCTCATGTTTTGAGAGATTCTTGACTTCTTCCTACTAGGATCTTAGTGTCATCCTTATCCTTCGTCGTATCCTTATTGTTGGTTCGTGGAAGTGCTGGAGCTTATGACATCTGGTGGGGCAATGGTGTGCCCTTCATCTTGTGCATTGCGATCTACCTACTCCTTCTTGTGCATTTGCCTTATTGAAGTTTCAAGACTATACGTTATACTTCTAGCTCACTCTTAGCAAGTGTTGATATAGAAGAGTTGCCCGTTGTCATTCTTCCTTGTCATGGGATAGGATGGTGGGATCCTATAAATTTTTCCATTGTCACACCGGGGAAATCTTTCACCTCCCTTCTTCGCTTCCGCTCGTGTTTTCGGGGGTCGCGCTTCCGGATGGTGTACTTTGGATTTTCGAGGTTTAATGCGACGTTTGAAAAATGAAATTTGATGATGGTTGGACTTACTTGATTTTTAAAATATTCAGATTTAATAACGGTTTTATAATTTCCAAGACAATATATATCATATTATTAATCTGTTTTTCAGAATCGCCACTCGGCATAGAGTTACGGTGTGCCAAGTTACCGGATTTATTAGAAAAAGGTGGTCTGCGAAATTAGAAAATTAGGTTCGGAGATTTGATTACGAATGTGGAAGGTGTTAGGCACCCCATTTGCTCTTTCGGTACTTCCTTTCCAAAAATAAAATTTCTTCTAATTTAAAATCAATGATTTCTCGGCCAAGAGAAATAAATATAAAACTGATGCTTGAATAAATTCAGTTAGGTTTTATAGATGGGCAACACCTTAATTCTGTTTGTAAGATTTTATGAAAAGAATTTAAATAATAAATTGAATTTGATCTTTTTGATTGTTTTGTATTTTTCATTCGGATAGAGGTTCGACCATTTTTATAAAAAAATGTTTCTGTTATTAATTTGTGGGAATTCCAAAATAATATCGAGCAATCCGGTATGAATCGATTCTCAAGATATTCTTCCGATCCAAATCGGTCAGCTACTGCAAAATTTCACTGAACGATACGAATCACGGAATTGGATTTTTGATTTAAAGTGTTTTATTTTATGAGAGAAAAGAAGATTATTCTTGTTTTTGGAAATTCCAAAAGAATATCAAATGATCCGGCATGACCCAATTTATAAAATATTTTTTTGATCCGAATTGGTCAGCTACTGCAAATTTTTTACTGAACAATACGAATAAAGGAATTTAATTTTGGAATGATAATTTCTTTATGTTACAAGGAGGAGATTGATTTTCTTAAATCTTGGGAAATCTCAAAAGATATCGAGTGACCCGGTGTGATCCGATTCATAGGATGTTCTTTTGATCCAAGTCAGTTAGTTACTATAAGTTTTCACTAAATGACACGAATCAAGAGATTTCTTTCTTTTATGATTTTGGGAGTGTTTTTCCTTTTCTTTGTATAGTTAAAAAGAATGAAATGTTAAAAATAAGAAGGAGAAAAAAGGTATAAATATATATGTATACATATTTATAGATATATATATAAAGATAAAATA
>NMUG010009203.1:0-11359 GCA_002855965.1 Monotropa hypopitys
CCATATTGGCCACATTTGGTCTGTAACTTGTCTTAAAAACATAAGTTACAGCCACAATGGAGTGTAACTTGTGTTTAACAAAAGGTTACAGTCAAAATTGGACAGATTACAGTCCAAATTGGACAGGCTACAGTCCAATTTGGACAGGTTACAGCCACATTGGCCACATTTGGTCTATAACTTGTCTGAGAAAGACGAGTTGCAGCCACAATGGAGTGTAACTTGTGTTTTTAACACAAGTTACAGTCCAAATTGGCTGTAACTTGTAATTTTTGTACAAGTTACAGTCCAATGTGGCTGTAACTTGTATTTTTTCTACAATCCAATATGGATCTTGTTTGATAGATCTCATCGAGTAGAATTTAAAAACATATTTTTTATAAAAAAATAGATAAATAGAATTTAAAATAAATCATTTTTCAGAAATAAAATAAATTAATAAATGATGCGCATAAGGAAGGGTATAAAAGTAAAACGGTAACATGGGACCTAAGGAGGGACGGAACTTATTGCCGTGATCCACACAGAAATAAGTTCCAAAAATGAGACTCATCCAAAAAAATGCCATAATATAAAGGGTAACAAAACCTATTGCGTGCACAAAAACATAGATGTGATGTGTCCATGTTGATATTAGGCTCTCCTTCACAGCGACACTGGAAACATAGAATCCAAAAACTGCCTCATATATTGCAGTCATATAAGAGAACTCTCCTCAGGGATGTATGACATGATTAACAAAAATACCCAAGTCAATTTCTTCCAATCAGCTAAAGATGGATAGCAAATCAAGGCTCCAAGAAACAGGAGGAGAGAGGAGGAAGGCAGCATTAGAGCAGAAACTTATGGGTGATTGGTCCCTCATGAGGTTGTAGCCAAGCAGTAAATGGCTTATTCACAAGTGGTTTGGGTGGTCAAAAGATCTTGATGGGGTGGTAGAAACATCTGGGTGATTGGTCCCTCACAGAGCCCGTCACGGGATTGTAGTCCTTATGGTCACACTCTCAAGGGAAGTTACTAAAACCGGTCGCCCCTGCTCCACCCTTTTTGGTCAGCACAAAATGGAAAGCAATCCCCACCAACCAACTCAGGCCGAGAAACATAGGCTCCCACCCACCTCCTCCTTCTAGTAAACCAACAAATTAACACAAATGGAGAAGAGGAATTGGACTCCAATTCCTCTTGTATAATTATAAAAAAACAAATGGAAAACGTTTAACTAAAACTGGGGTCCCAAAAGGAAGTAACTAAACTAGTTAAACAAAGGTAAATATATCAAAAAAATAGTTCATCCAAACTTTTTCTGAAGTATAGCCATATAGGAGTAGAATCGAAATGAGAAACACACTTAGAGAGGGGTCAAATACACACCTAACCTACCAAAATAAGCGACAAAGTTTGCAAGAATGAATTGGTACGTACCTGAGTGATTGTTTCTGGGCGAATCGACTGCTGAAGTACGCAGAGAGCACCATTCTTACCATGACCAGAACAGCACACCTACAATTTCCCAAACAAAAAACAACAAAGCTTGCAACTTCAAATCGTGGAAGCAATAAACCATTGTAGGATTTGCTGCTTTCAAAACTTCAGCTCAATACATTAGTGTGAGTGAAAAAAATAGGGACAAAATAAACAGCAACCATAATAACATGCATAATACAGACCAAAAATACGATTTCACACCATGTTTGCAAAAGTAAACACTAACCAGCTCATAATTACTTTGCTTAGCAATTCCCATCGCATTGAGATCAGCATTAATCCTTAAACCATTAGAGAAGTCCTTCAAAGGACCAACATTGATCAGCGAATCTCTCACTGCAAATGAAAATGACTTCTGCATACATAAGAGTAAGCATACAATCACTAGAAAGACTAAGAGGCTGAACAATATACACAAGTTGCTATTTTAAAAAAAACAAGTATCCAAACTCTTGAGGAGCTGTGTTGATTTCACTAGAATGCATATGGGTGGTACAACAATGGTTCACCTGGTTTTCAAAAGACTGATTGAAAGAAAAAATATTACACTGTATGGTAAAGAAGAAAACAAGGAAACCAAAATAAAAAAATGGATGATATGAAACAGTGTTGAGAAAGGAACACAGAAAAGACCCACCATGCCAAAACACAAACATGCTGAAACAACAAATTTAGAATTTGGGAACACTAAGAACATTCAAAAATTCAGTATGTGTCCTTAAATGAATAAAAACTCAATATTTTTGGTTGATTTGTCCGAAATTCCAAAAAAGAGCTGTAAAAAAGTAAAAACAAATTACATCACTTCCATCAAAGAATTACTGCTTTCCATTATCACGTTTGTTCTCTTACAGCTTCAATCTGTTCTATACCTATGCAAGATTGATGTGGGTTAACTATGCATAGAACGTAAAGTTTCTTTTGAACTTCATCTGGAGATTTGTGGATTAAATCTCCAGGCTGAAAAATTGCAATGGTGCACTAGCTCATACATTAGGAAATAAGAAAACTTTGCAAAGGTGTTCTCATTTCCTCCACCAGTACACGCGTTTTTTTATTTCTCTTTTCGGTGGAGATTTTTCCAGCTACCTTACATGCATTCATTACTGTGAGACAATAAAAGAACAGAAATATAAGGAATGTATCGTGCATGACAATGTACTCAACCTGTGCTGACTGTGCATTACTTGGACCTGAACCATATAAGGAAAGCTCCTCGCCATTAACCATTTCCAGTAAAGCATCAGAAGATGATCTCCGTAACCTCTTTGCTGAAGGGACATCTCCTTCAATATCTCCAACCTAAAAACATAAAAAGACAGACAAATTAGTTCTTAAAATTATTTGCTTGGAGATTCCGGACAAGAATATAGATCATAGAAACATATTGAAAAAGATGTGAATAATTTCATGAAAGTTTATGAAAAACAAGAATGTGTGGACGGATCCAACAGCATTTCATCATTTCAAGACCATGCGGTTGTATCTAATATACTTAGCCAGAGTACATGGTTTGAGAAGTCAGACGTCCATAAAGAAGAAATATATTATGGTTACAAAAAATCTCCAAAATGCAAAAAAAAAAAAAGTTAAACATTGCCTTCCAATACATACCTCTTCCTTCATACCATGAGGCAAAGTTGGTGCTCCAATGCCACAAGAAAATTGCACAAGCAAACTATCTCCAAGCCGACTACCCAAAAAAAACAATGAGTTTCCAATTTCCGTCAATCCCTACATGCCAATAGAGAACTTGTAAAACAATTAGAGTGGATAGGCCTCAGGAAACAAATCAAATAGCACATTAGTGTCAAAATAAAACAAATTTAATAGCACAATAGCATAAGAAGCTTGTATAAATGGGGCTGACCGAAGTAAGCACTGAAGCTCTAGACTTTGAAAGATCAAGTCTCTGCACAACCCTGCAAGTAGAGGAGACTTGGGGCTGTTAGATCACCATTTGTCCCCAAGGTTTAAGACGTAAGACATCGAACCAAGCCCAATTTTGGATATCAAATTATCCAACACCCTGCCTCGTGGAAAGCCTAAGGTGTGAAGATGCAAACATCCATATAGAGAGAGAAGCACAATGCAATCGGAAATAAATCAAAGCGAAGAGACATGAATCCAAGACCGCCAAGGAATACAAAGCTCTGGTATCATGTTAGATCAACAATAGCTCAAAAGCGAGAATTGTTAAGAAATGGACCCAACAATGTTTATCACATGGCAATAAATATCAAACTATCGAATGTAATTATTCTCACGACACAATTAGGTTCCAAAGAGAGTTTAATTGTTGAATTTATACTCCGCGTGATTCGTGGTTCAATCAAACATCATTATTGACATGATTTACGAATTTTGAGATTATTCCAAATTCGGTGTGGTCGGTGGAACGGTCAATGTTTACAATAAGCCCATTATTTACAAGTGAATGCAAAAGATATAACCCCTTGGGCCTTTGTGTGTGTGTAGATGTAGCCACTAGGCACAATGTGCCAAAACAAGTAAATAAATGTTCATTCATTCTCTCTTTCATGTTTATTTTTTCATTTTCTGGACAAAATTTAACAGCATATATGAATCAACAAAAAAACAGAGATATCGTCTCTGTGGATCTAAGTAAATGTGACAAGTTGAACTGTACACACTAAAACTTTGCATAGCTTCAGAGCCGTCTTACTCATTGAGACAAACAAAATGAACTTTAATTCGAGAAATTAAAGTCAAAGTTGGTCAAAGCGCTCAAACAAATATTGGGCTTAATTCATTAAAAATACAGGAGAGACCAAAAGAATACGGGCTGACTTAGTTTACCAAAATTAACATCCATCTCATTGAGCCTAATATCAACCTGTTATGGCATGTTCGACACCAGCCCTTTTTTGGTAATGCCAAACTTGCATACTTTCCTACTCAGACAGCAAACACATGGCAAGTTAACCTCAAAGAAGGGCAGCTCATGGTATACTTTCAAGTAGCCAATGAAAAAAAAAATAAGAGCTGACATCTAGCAACAGTTAAGTCTTAATATTTCTCAATGACTGCCACATGCGTGTATTGTCATTATGAATCTCAAGTTCCAGGCATCAACGTCAAGGCTCTGCGATGCATTACAATTTGCAAGAATGCAGCGAACAGGCTGCTCCAAAAAACAAAAGAAAGAAAAACAAAAAACAGCCCACTTGCTTATTGTTGGTATGTTCACGGCGTGTACAAATCAAGTCCTCGTCTACATATTGCTTCAAGCCGAGCCCTTGATGCATAGCTTCAGACCCATCCAATTGATGGAGACAGACAAAATGATCTTAATTGGAGTAAACAAAGTCAAAGCCTTCAAACAAAAATTAAACCCACACTCCCACCCAAATATTGGACTCAATCCATTTAAAAATAATGGTGAGACCACAAGAAGATGGGCTGACTTAGTTGGCTAAATGGGTCATGGAATTAGGCTAGCCCAGAGATTTGGGTGGGGGTGGGGGGGTGGGGGGGTCAATCTTACCCTAAGTCAGATAGGAGAAAAAATTACACTTTTTTATTCACTATTTCCATGAAAGAAGAGATCAATATCTTCTTGTCTAAGAAATCAACTCTAATCAAGTCAAGCATGATGCTAATTGAAGGGGTAACAAAGTTAACATCTGTCTCGTTGACCCAGTAATTAGAGGACCTCATTCATAAAGAAAGGAAATTTTGACTAATACTCTTGCAAAAGCTCTCAAGTCCTTCAAGAGTTCAATCATTCTTCAAGGCTTGTAGAAGATCAACAAGCACTATAAGGACGCACCGACTCTTCTACAAGTTTGACATTAAGTACGCTCTAAGTCTAAAGTCTCACGAAGCTTTCAAGTTTAATCTCTCCTTCCAAGAAATTGATTGGCGTTTGTTTGAGATCAAGCGATTCAGGCCATCGACCAAACTCATTTTCTTCAATCTCCTTGATTTGCCCAAAGAAATCATCAAGCAATTAGATTCAACAACAGGTTGCAATAGACGTTGGATTGAGATTGTTAAAGCATCCAACTCAAAACTAATTGGCAATGTGTGGAGAGTTCACTCAGGCTCATATGCTAGTTTTAAAGGTAATAATGAATCAATGTGGAACAAACTCTAACTTAGACCATACTAGAGATCGAAACAAAGGTTGACCAATTGTAACGGTATAAAATGACAGAGAGTTGTACTCAATTATTATAAATTAACAAAAATCAACATTTTGAGCATCTTCTTTGGTCTTCATCACAGTACCCGAGTTTGTGTGTAACATGAACAACCTTAAAATATGAAACATTCCTCCCCACACCATCTGAAAGCAACTAACTAAAAGACAGATTTGTCAAAAATGCCAAGAGATAATAAGATAAGGAACAGAAATAAGAAAATGAGAAGAAAATTGTTGCACCTACTAAAATAAGCAGACTACTAGCATTAGGAAGCTGTTACGAAACTCTTTATTTCAAATAAATCAAAGGGAGATAAAATTCCGAAATCACATACCGCCCATCATAAACAAGAGTCAGCAGAAGTAGTTCCCCAGTTTTAGTTGACAGCATTGCCACATCGTTCAATAACCAAGTTGCATTGGCAGCGTCAAGCTCTACACTAAAATTTGATCTTGGCATTTCTTGGCTGGAATAATTTAAATTGTGAGATTAATAGTTTGTCGGTACATCTAATAATTAAGTGCAAATGTGACTACCATAAACATCAATGGCCAATTGCCAATTCATTTGCAATTTTTGAAAACCAAAACACTCTACCAAAAATGTTCCAGTTTTAAATTTGATTTTGTCTGAATAAAAATGTCACCAACAGGCTCTAAACATAAGAAAGAATCAAGACATGTCTTCTGTGTCTTCATCTCGCAGGTGAAGTGTTCAACTCTACTCAAGAACGTAGAAATTTCAAAAGCACGTAAATAACTAGCTCATAAAGGTACTAACTTGTCAAACATAATACGGTTGTCTAATTTCTCACAGTTTCTAAAGTTGTTATCTGCCTCAAATATTGGGGAATAAAAGATGTCAGAAAGATAAAATTCGATAGTTCATACAATTAAGCATGTACAGATAAAGCAACACAGGGAAACTAAGTATACACTTTTCTGGGGAAAGGATACGCAATCCAACTTCTAGAAGAGGAAATCTTGAGTAACACTGACAGATCAGTGAAAGGAAAGCACTTGTAGAATATAATTTGCAGCAGTGTGGAGTTTTCAATTTCCCGATGAAAGAACAAGTTAAACAAGTTGCACTAAGTTGTACTGGTCAAGTAGCGAATAAATTGCAAAAATAACACCCACACTAAGAACTGACCTGCTATCAATGGAAACAGCGAAGTTGTTCAAAGCCAACATGCATGATGCTGACTGCCCAAGGAAACAACACTAGCTTAATGGTACAAAGGAGAAAGCACACTCGCATGTGACCATAGCAAGTGAACAGCCAATGAAATAGGAGGGTTTACCTGACTATTGTAATGAATGGTATTTGCACTAAGGACGAGAACTCCACCCATTGGAGATGGCACAGCAAGAAGCTTAAACGCATCATGAGGGAGATTCTGCAAACAAGATGAACCCTCATTTGAATGTAAGAAATCTTTCACATGCTCAAAGAAACTGAAACGTTGACCAACATAAATCCCTACCTTCAGTAATGCATGTTCCAAACAAACGAACAAAACATAGAGTTTGACAGTCAAGATTTAGTCTTATTATCAGGCAAACAAAATTTGAACTTAGGCCTCCGTTTACCAAACATGATTTTGACCACAAAGAAACATGGGAAACTAGCATCAACAACGGTTCAACATGTTGATACGCCCATTTATAGAATACTCTTTTGTGTTCTTCTCCCTCTTTTATACCTGTTCTGTCATTAAACATGACCTTATTGCAGACATGACCATTCTTCCAAGTTAATGTGGTATCAAGTTGTAAGGCTATTTTCCACCAACAATCCATCACTTTTGCAAAGACGAAAAGAGAAACGGTGATATGCATCAAGAGCAATCGTTCATGTTGACAGTAGATAACAGACATCGTGAATGTAAGAAAAAATAATTTTATTTGTTGAGTGTTATTATAGATTGTATTCCGTTGCATGTAAGCTTGTGATATGCATCCAAATGAAATACAGGATGGCAGACATGAAACATATAAGGCACTTCAATACCAAACACATTCGCATCATAGGAAACCTAACTCATTTCCGTATCTAGTAACTAAAGGAGTTTTTATGTTCCCAGAGTCTATACCATTAAAGCTAGAAAAAAAGGTAGAAGCCCATGGCACCCATTCTCAAGGGACAAGTTGAACGAGGAAAGGATGTTCGGGTGAGGCGGCAACCTTGGCACTGCGTTTTAGTATCTATTGCTCAACTGAGTATTACATTTCAAAAAGATCTGATGCTGCTTCTCTTTAGAGAAAAATAAGAACATCATAACAATATTACAGATTTATACAGGTTATTATCACGATAAGGACTTACAGCGGCTGACCATATAAGTGGATGCTGCTTCAAAGTCGTGCTAATACTGAGTGCAGAAATCATGCAGGTGTGATGCTTCCAAGAGACACGCCCAGCCCACGTGAGCTCCCTCTCGTGAAGAATCACCATCACAGGCTCAATGTATCCTAAAAACGAAATATATCAAATTTTTTTGTGGGGGGAGGAAAGTTTTGAATAAAGTGGCTCAAAAGCAACAGAGAACGTGCAAACTAATACCACTCGAAGTTGTATGAGCAGTGTGCAAAACTAATCAATTATCCCTAGAACTGATGCAGCTTGAAATTGTACGACTTTTAATGTTCAAACAAAAGTTTGGACACACATGGACAGCCAAAGCAACATCAATATAAGTAGACTGTCACAGGAACCATACCATATTAACTCTAATACCCGTCTTAGAAAAATTTGATGTCATTTATTTATTTGCAAGATTACGCATGTTTTAGTTATAATTCATTTCGGTTTAATGCTTCGGAGAAATCTAACGAGAAAACCCATATTAGATGTCTCGGGTACGAGTATTTGAATAAATTCCGAGAGAGAGAATTGGATGTTAAATGAAGTTGTAACCTAATAAAACCTAGTTTTGATGTTCGGGGTAATTTATAATGAGTTCGGATTGAGTTTGGACCACATATTGAGCTCATGGGAAAATTGGCTTAAAACAATTCGCATACCGATATGTATTCAGTCGGTGAAGAACACATATTGATATGTGTTTCAACTGTTCTCTGGTCTTTGGCCCAGAGATGCTTTATATATCGAAATGAGATGTCACACATATCGATATGTGTGATCAAACGGTGAGCACATATCGATATGTGGTAGGAAGGTATATCGAAATGAGAGAATTAGCTCTCTGGATTATGGCTGGGGAGTAGGTGAGCAATCAATCGATATGTGGATGACATAATGGTTAGATATCAAAATGTGTAAGGAAAGCCGTATATCAAAATGTACATGTGTATATCGGTATGTAAATGGGAACCAGGTGTCGTGAATAGGACTGACCATCGAAATGTACATGTGTATATCGAAATGTACATGTGTATATCGGTATGTATATCGATATGTGGATAACCAATAGTGGCTTTCAAGACACCTTATTAACCATCAAACATGATTGTAATTCAGTATACTGAGATATAGGACTGACCATCATGTTAAACCAGACAATAGTATACTCGTGCTTTAGACGAAAGATAAACAATTCATAACAATACTTTTAGACCTCAGACTAATGAAACATGAGAACTTCTAGAACAATCAACAAGTTGGGTAAAAGAAAGTTCCACATAAATGCAAACTATTAATGGCTTCATTCCAATGCAAAGTGACACTAGTATGCACAACATAGTTTGAAGCATGAGCAACTATCAGTACACTTACTGTGCAAAAGAGAGCCAACAATTCGAACCAACAATGAATCAAAAGATTGTTAATATTTGGAAACAAAATCAATTGAGGTAGTTTTTGTCTCACCGTGTAGAAATATAAAATCCTTTACATGCTTCATGTCCAGATCTCGTAAATTGACTATATATGATGACTCAATACGAGCAGAGATTGCACCTCCAGTAGTTAAGGCATTCTCTTCACTAACCAAACCAGAACCAGCCTAACAATTCCAGGAGTGAAATTAAATCAAGGAAAATAACATAACGGACGAAATTAACGGCAACAAGAGCCTTAATTTTTCAGTAAACTGGCTTGCTTGCATGTGAAATCCTTTCGTGTATGCATCCATGTGAAAACATGTTCAACACAAGTCAAGAGTAAGTAAATAAAGGATAAAGGTGGTGAGAGTGGCCTGGCCTAAACTAGGAAAGAGTCTGTATGAGACAGACACTTCTAGTGAGAGTACAATAAGACATAATCAAGGCAATGATGCAAATGTCTTCCCAATAAGATGACAATAAAATTATATTGTGTCAAGATCGTTCTTAGATAGTATTTCATATCTATGAATCGTTCAAAGTCATTTTTTACAGACTAGGTAGAATTTTACAATTATTGGACCAGGCTTGATTCACGATTCTGATTCTCGATTTGATTCCTATGGCTAGGAATAGGTATTGATGGACAATACACAGGCAGACGCGTACGGGCACGAGCGCACGCACATACACAAACACACACACAAAACAGAGAGAGGGTTGATAAAAAATGAGAAACTTTATCCCACTTCCTCGTATAGATAGATGATTAATAATTCCGACGCAAAAGTTCAAGGGAAAATTCAACATCTGCTTACTATTTAAGGTTCAAAAAGGTAATGTCCCTGAAAATTCTGTGAGTGAACACAGCTGAGTATCAAGTAATTTTGCAAGGAAAAGACACAGGAAAGTGTATCTGAATATGAGTATCTTCAGAAACAGAATTCCAGCCATGTTGCCAGAACATTAGAACAGAATTGACTAGAGAAACTATTTCAAAAGGAAACAAAGCTACACCAAGAAGGCGGTATAGAAGGAAAAGGAGACCTCAGCTGCCTTGAGTATTATCATTTGTAGACCGTAAACAAGAACACTGGCACACCTGCCCTGAGGATCAGCCTTGACCAATGGGCCTCTTGCAAAAGATTCTCTTCCTCTTTTCAGATGAAGCCAATCCGGTCCCTCGAAACAATGCATAGAGCTGAAACCAAAGGAGAAACAATGGCAAATAGGCATTCAAGAATCAGAAACAAATAGACAGCAGGAGAGTAGCCGGGAGAAGACATTTATGCATTCTACTGCGCTGCTACAAAAAGTAGAACCAATATGAAACAGGGTCTAATACAAATAATAGTCAGAGAAGTAGGTGGTTGTTCTAATCAGAACTGAAAACCCAAAAAAAAAACTCTTTGCTAATAAACATGTAAAATCATGGTCATCCCGCATTCAATTAAACTGGTGGTGGTTTCCACACAATTTCCTGATAAAAAGAACCGCACAGAATAAACCACATTGTTACGAAAACACACTTGTGTTGCTGCAAACTGTATAATTATGTTGTACCATGACTTTCAGACTATTGTACCATATCTAACGGAGACTAGAGGCTTAACGCTCTACCCAGATCTCTCTTCTACTTAAAGTCATGGTATTATATCTAATAACTAGTGAAATGGAATAAAAGCAGAAGAAACTAACTTTTATATCCTCCAAATCAATTTACAACTTACTATTCCAATCATATTCATCTTATCCTTGGAGTAGTATTATGAGTACTGTGAACAGTTTCAGCTCCGTTACAACTTACAACTGTCCTCGACGATTAGTTTTCTCTGCCATTCTTACTGGATGTAGACCTTCGTGAAGTCCATACTGATCTGTCTCTGGTTCATCGACATCGGTTCATATGCTATTGCAGTC
>NMUG010009204.1:0-11355 GCA_002855965.1 Monotropa hypopitys
TTTTTACTTTTACTACATGGATACAAAGAGTGAAAAATGGATAAAAATTGATGAAAGAACAAAAATAGAAGTAAATTTACTAAAAATTTCGGTGCACCGTGTGGGTGCGTTTAGCATTTTTCTTTAAAAAAGGAGGGAGGGAGTATGATTCATGATGCTTTGTTTAATTTATCATAATTCATTGTGAAAATTATCATGATTGTTATGTGATAAATTTATCATAATTTACAGTATACACATACACACATAATATAACCCATGTAGTCCATAATTGTTGAGGGTATGAGCGGGATAATTTATGGTGCTCTCGAAAATTACGTCTACAAAATACATGTTTAAAGGCACTTCTGTCAATTCACATATAGATATAATAAAAATTTAAATCATGTATGACGAGATGAAAACTCATCTCTTACTTCTCTACAGTACTACTGTTTAATTATTAAAAAATATGAAGCTTTATTGTAACTTTTTATATTGATATTGAATACTTATTCTAAAAAACATATCTAAACATCTTTTATGGTGTACCCATCATTGAGAGCCCTACACTACTGTCACTCAGAAGTGCGTGATGAAGTAAATCCGAGCTTATCCATCAGTCTCTAGGTACGTGGCATTGTCTGTACACTTGATACCAAGTGAAATTCATGGGATTCCGTTTCCATTAAGTTTTGGTCCTGGACCAGCAAAGTCTGGAACTTATCCAGCCACGCCTTGCTACCACTAAGGATACACCCGTGGGTGTTATCTAAACATCTTTTATGACTATATGTACAAATGTCTTGTACCGTGTAAGAAATTCTTAAGTGATCTAAGAAATGAAATTGGAATGTTTTGTAAAATAAAAGAAAATAGAGCACAAAATATAAAGAAAAGTAGTTTCTTGAGGAACTATTGTGAAAAAGATCTTTAGGATTGAATATTATTGAAATATTCATCATAATATTTCTCTTTTACTTTTACATTAGTAAATCTCTAATTTTTTGAATGAATGAAACTAAGGACAAAAATCTCTATTCATAGTTAAAGATTTAAGAATTAATTTCGTCATCCGATCAATCAGAGAATGCCGCTCATTCGACCAATAAAAAAGTACTACATCATACCACCAATAGAATTCAGCCTAGTGTATCGTTCAACCAATAAAATATCATTGCATCATCTATCGAATAAAAATATTTCTTAGTCATAAAGTAATTTATATTTCTTAGTTGTGAATTAATTAACTTCACAATATCCCCTTTCTCGTCTTCTTGGCCTTTTGAGGAAAAATTCAAAGGAGGTAGACTTGTTGGGGAGTTTATAAAGTGTACGTCTTCGGGAGTGATCATAACCACTCACTTCAATTTGAACAACGCGACGTTAAACACTCCTTATGCTTGATTAATATTAATTTTTATGTTAATTTTTTTACATATTACATATATAATTAATATTGCATAATAAATCTAATCAAATTAAAATTAATCTTAGACATTTCTTTGTCAAATAGGTGAGATAGAATGAATCCACTTCAACTATTTTGTACCCGTTCAAATAAAAGAGCATTGACCAGGCTACCTATTTAGTTGCCATCGTTGAGTTTGGAACCCTGAACACACAGTTGGTGATAAGCCGGATATAAAAGATTATAATATTAGTGATAGTGATTAAGGCTATATTCACTATGAGATACCTCATTATACGATTTAGATAACTATATAGATAATTATACGATATAGATAATAGAGAAAATATTTCTAAATATATAATAAAACTAATATATAATAATATAATGAGGTTGGCTCAAGGGACCAACAGTTTGGACCAACAGTTTGGACCGATGCTTAATTGAACCCATTATGGATCCTGAAGTGGTGGGTTTGTCTTCCTTCGCCCCGAGAGTATGCCTGTCGATCCAAAGAGGTGAACTTCCAACCTAGCTGCACAAGTAGCAAACGTTAGGCTACCGGCCGGAGTCGCCGGTGAACTCTCCGATAATAAAGTCAGGCGAAGATCTTAGAGAGAGAAAGTCAAATGAACAGAGCTTCGGGTAGTAAAGATTGTGTACCTCTCTCTTGCTCCAAGGCATGTATTTATAGTGCAAAGGTGCGTTGCCACTATGCGCTTCGGCGCGCGTGCTGTCGGACCAGGCTGCATTGTGCAGAGCGTCTGACCGAATATGTAGGCGCGTGGCAGACAACCCAGCCACCCATTTGCATCGGGTCGCGAGAAAGCTATCCTGTCGGCCTGCGTGTACCAAAATTGTGTGCGGGGATCCCGAGACACTGTCCTCGAGGAGGATTCTGCTGCAAACGAGGACCATGCGTGTCAGACCAAAAAGGTTATTGTCCCCGAGGCATTGCCGAAGCCTAGGGGCTTGGGCCGACGAGAGCATCGTGGAACGCTACCGCCGGCCTGACCCCCGAGCGCTTGCTGGAGCTGACCTTCTCGTGCTAAAACCGGGCAGACGTAAGAATGACTAGGTCAGTCGGTTACTGTTGTTTTTCCTTCGGTCCCTATAATAGCCCCTCAACCTTTGCGTCGGTTGGCCGAGGCAAGGTTGATAGATGGAGTCCTCTTGCGTCGGCAGATTGTTCGATCAGCTGGCGTGTGTTGGAGGCACTCCTCATCATGGCTCTGGATACTGACATGTACAGCGACACGTGTCCATGTTGGATTGAGCTATATGTCAACCGGTTTGACGTTTAGCACGCGCCGCTGCTGTTCCCGATAAAACTGTCTGCGCGCATTAAGTGGAATGCCATGCGTTAGCGTGTGGTTGGCCGTCTTGTCGGCTGATCTGACATTTGGCGCGCGCCGGCGCGAGCCCCGAGAGACCAACCGTCACTTGATTATGTAAGGGACACGTGGCCGCTCGTTGTTGGTCGGCGCTGTAACTGACGCGACGTTTCACACGAGCCGGCGCGACTCCCAACGCGTCGGTCCACCACCTTCTATCTCCCCTCCCCTATAAATACTGGACTTCGAGAGGGAAGAAGGGTTTGCTCTCTACATTCTCTGCCCGTGGCTCCGTCGTTTCAACCAGAAGTCCATCGCTTTTTGAAGATTTCAGACCCTTCCTTCTTCAATCCATTCAGGTGAGATTTGCGGTCCCTCGTACTGATTTTCTATAGTTTCATTTCTTCATTTGAATCCGCTTTGGGTGATTTCTGAATCGAACTGGGCAGGCCCACGGTGGCCCTGTGGTGGTGCACTGGTAGCACCGCCGCATGCCGGAGTGTTCCTTCATCCTCCCCTGTGACGTTCCACCGGTGTGGATTGTCCCGACGGATCCGATATTACTGACGCGACTGATGGGATTTCTTAATTCTTTCTCAGATGGCTCCCAAGCGTTCGAACAAATTTCGGATCCGCATGGCCTCCGGCGCCACAGTCAAAGTTTT
Source organism: Monotropa hypopitys (assembly GCA_002855965.1). Classification (NCBI taxonomy): domain Eukaryota; kingdom Viridiplantae; phylum Streptophyta; class Magnoliopsida; order Ericales; family Ericaceae; genus Monotropa; species Monotropa hypopitys. The sequence continues at coordinate 3,390 of NMUG010009204.1, forward strand.
CCGAGAGGAATACTCCGTGCCTGCCGACGTGCTGATTTCCCTAGCCACACAAGACAAATTGGAGCCCGGCCCGAACCACATTCACATACCCATCTTGGCCGTGATGGAGGGAGGGGTCAGATTCCCCCTGCATCCCCTTCTACGTCGATTCTTCTGTGAGATGGAGCTGACACCGTCGCAGGTGACAGTAAACACATATCGTATCTTGATGGGATTGGTCAAGCTGAACGAAAGGTTGAGTGAGCCTCTGACATTTGAGGACATCTTCGGCCAATACTGCATTGGCTACAACAAAACATCGGAGAAGTATTACTTGGGCTGACGACCAAAGCTTGAAAAAATCATTCTTGGCCTGCCAGACTCCGATAAATACTCTGGCGACTACCTGGTGGTGTCCGGAAATTTTGAACCGTCAAATAATGAATACCCCATCCCCCGCGCCATCGGTGTATTGGGTAAGCCTACCAGATTTTAATTTGAACTTTAATTACCTTCCGCTGACGTATTTACTTATGCGGATTCGTCCAAAGTGCCATCGCTGAAGCTAGAGGCTGATCTGGACAGGGTCAAAAAGGCGTTGGAGGTTTCTTCTAATAGACGCTCGGCTCCAGCACTCTTGGATTACATCCCTTCGTACACACATACCATCGACGCCCGAACTCACGGAGAAGGCTCTTCCATCGAAACAAGCTAGTCGGCAGAAGGAAAAGGAGCAGAAATGTCAAAATACGGACGCAAGCCCATCAACCTGGCCGAGAAAAAGAAGGGCCCTGCCACTGTGCTGAAGCCGGCGAAACAGGTTCAACCGAAGGTGGAAGCTGCATCCAAGGCGGCACCGACGGGGTCAAAACTGTCGACGGGGCCCACGAAACTGCAGACGTCCTCTGCGGCAGTTGTGACGGAGGTGGAAGCTGCAGCCAAGACGGCACCGGCTGACCGAAAGAGGAAGGCTGTAGAGGATCCTTCTCCCGCTACTACTACTGAGCATGTAGATCTGTCCGAGTCGTGGGTCCCTGACCTCATTTTTGGTGATGTTCGACCCACCTCTCACGACAGCGTGACGGAGTCTATTGACGTGACGTTGGCGTTGATGCAGGCATTCTCCCTGCCGAAGGAAATTGCGGCCTTGCTGAATAGCCTTGAGGGCCTGTTTCTGGAGCCTGGCTATGTACCAGGGTCAGGTACGGTTTGCTTTTTTGTTGCTCTTTTATGTTGCCAATGATTTATGCGTCGGTTTGCTCTTTTCAGGTAATGACCCACATGGTCGGCTTGGAGGAGAGACTCTCCCGCTGCCTCCAGTCTTACTCCCTCAGTAGGACCAACTGTAACGAGGCAATCACGAAGCTCGCGTCGGCTCATGAACATATAGCCGAGCTGGATGGTCGCTTGAAGGAAGCAGGTACTATACTGGCCGGGAGGGCTGAAGAGGTGGCTCAGCTGAAAGCCAATGATGAGAAGATCCGGGCCAACAATACACATCTTCTGGTTGAGATTGAGTCTATCAAGGCCCATCATGCTTCCGATCTGAAGGCTACCAAGGATGCTCACACTGCCGAGCTCCTGGAATTGGAAAAGATCAACTATAACCTCGGCTATGATGACGCCGAGCAGGTATACTCGGATCAGGTTGACAAGATTCGGGAAAGGGCGTTTAAGAAGGGCTCGATCCTTGCTCTCTGGACTACCGGAAACAAGGATGACCTGGCCTTCATGAACTCCATTCCGGAATCTACTTCACTCCTGACTCCGGGGTGTCTGCCGGTCGAGGTTGAGGAGGATGTCGTTGATCCGACGGCCGAGGCGTGATGCTTTTGCTTTTTCCTTTTTGCTTCATGTCCAACATGTGGCCTAATGTAACTTTATCTCGGTGTGACTTTCTTTTTTTGAACTGGGCACTTTCTCTATAGTTCCAAACCTTTGCTTCGCTTCCTTAATTCTGGTCCGTCGGTAATGCCACCGACGAGAGTCCTAATTTTGCTTTTAGATAAGTCCCAATTTTGCTTCCCTTCCCTTCTTAGGAGAGGGTGTTGACTCTAGGGAACCTTCCCTTAGTTCAGCTCCGTCGGCAATACCACCGACGGGATGCTCAATTTTGAGGATAATTGGCAACCGTATCGTCCATCCAGAATTTCTACCGAATGCCTACCAGATTTCGGTTCTACCACTGACCCGTCGGCAATACCACCGACGGGGTGCTCAATTTTGAGAATAATTGATAACCGTAGATAACGTTTGTTCGATCAAAAGAAAATTTTGTTCGATCGTTACAATTAGTGGTAGTATCTTCTTAGATTTGTGGCGTTCCAGGGCCTGGGTAATGTTGTGCCGTCAATCCCCTCAAGCCTGTAAGCCCATGTACCCACTTGATCAGAGATTCTTTATGGCCCTTCCCAGTTAGGACCAAGTTTTCTGTCGGAACTTTTCTTCTTGTTGTCGACGACTTTCCGGAGTACCAGGTCGTCCTTCTTGAATGTTCAGGGCCGAACCGATCAGTTGAAAGATTTGGCCATTCCTTGCTGATAAGCTGCTATCCGAATTCTGGCCGAATCCCTTCTTTCCTCGGCTAGGTCGAGATCCTTTTCAATGGCTGAACTGTTGGCCTCTTCATTGAAGGATTGAGTTTTGATGTTTGGAAGTCCGGACTCCAGTGGGATGACGACTTCCATACCGAAGGCCAGGGAGAAAGGGGTCTGGCCGGTAGATCTTCTAGGCGTGGTTCGGTATGCCCAGAGCACACTACGCAACTCTTCGGCCCACCTTCCTTTGGCAGCTTCCAATCTCTTTTTGATGCCGTTACCGACCGTTTTGTTTGAAGCTTCGGCTTTCCCATTGCCCTGGGGGTAATGTGGCTTTGAGTTGTAGAATTTGATTCTGTGCTCGACACAGAAATTGGTGAACAAGTCTCCAACGAATTGAGTGCTGTTGTCCGACACAAAAGCATAGGGTACGCGGAAGCAGGAGACTATATTTCGCCAAGCGAATCTCTTCACGTCCTTGTCTTCGATTGTGACCAGTGGTTCGGCCTCGACCCACTTGGAAAAGTAGTCCGTGGCGGTTATGAGGAATTTGAATCCCCCTGGTGCTGTCAGTAGTTTTCCTACAATGTCCAAGCCCCATTGGGCGAACGACCAAGGGATGGTCAGAGGAGTGAGCTCTTCGGCGCGCTGTCGGATGATAGAAGAGAACCTCTGGCACGGATCACACTTCTTCACTAGCTGCTCGGCTTCCTCCATCATCTTCGGCCACCAATAGCCCTGAGAGATTGCTCGGTGGGCCAATGATCTCCCCCCTGTGTGGGCTCCACAGCTGCCGGAGTGAAGTTCATGAAGAACCCTTTCGGTCAATGTGGGGTGCACACAGAGAAGATACGGCCCGGAGAATGACTTCTTATAGAGTTTGTTGTCTGAAGATAGCCAGTACCTAGCCGACTTGTGAATGATTTGATGAGCTATCTTTTTGTCTGTTGGCAGAGCTCCATCCTTAAGATACGCAACGATTGGGTCGATCCAGCTCAGCCCCTGGTTGATGTAAAATATCTGCCCTTCCAACGGTGGTTCAATGCTTGGTTGGCTCAAACTCTGTACGCTAATTGTTCTGTGTTCCCTTGCTTCTGCTGCCAAAGCAACTCCTGCTAGTGCATCGGTGTGTGCGTTCTGCTCTCTGCCGATCTGTGGGATGTGGATGTCTGGAAACCCCAGTATCATGTCCCTGGCTTTTTCCAAGTACTTTCCCATTCGGTCGTCCCGACATTCATACTCGCCGGTAACTTGGTTCACGACCAACTGGGAATCGCTGAAGATGGCCAGGCTATGAATCTTGAGCTCTTCGGCAGCGTCCAGTCCGACGATTAGGGATTCGTACTTTGCCTCGTTGTTGGAGGCACTGAAATTAAGCCGAAGGGAATGCTCATGAATAAGACCGTCGGGAGAGATGAGTACTACTCCAGCACCACTTCCCCGGGCTATTTGAGGCTCCGTCTACGAATAATTTCCATGAATCTGCCATGGCCCCCTTCTGTGCCTCTGATATGCTCGGACCGTCGGCCTCCATCATCTGAACGTTGGGGGATGGAGGGTTCGGTCTGGGAGAGTACTCTGCAATGAAGTCAGCGAGGATCTGCCGTTGATGGTAGTCCTCGGCTGATATTTTCCGTCAAAACTGGCTAATTCTACGGCCCACTTTGTTATCCTTCCTGATAGGTCGGCTCGATGAAGGAGCACCCGTAGTGGGAACTCGGTCAGAACAATGATGGTGTGAGCCTGGAAGTAGGGTGCAAGCTTTTTGGAGGCAATGATTAGTGCAAATGCGAGATTCTCGAGAGGAAGGTACCCTGTCTCGGCGCCGATTATTGATTTGCTAGAAAAGTAGACCGGGAGTTGCTCTTGTCCCTCCTACCGTACCAATGCCGAGCTGACTACATGTGGCGTTACGGCCAAGTAGAGATAGAGCACCTCACCTTCCTTCGGCTTTGCCAGAAGTGGTGCCGATGAGAGATATGCCTTGAGGTTGCCCATCGCCTGCTTACATTCGTCGGTCCACTCAAAGTGTCGTCGGCTATTTTTTCTGAGAACTTCGTAAAATGGTCGGCACTTATCTGAGGACCGACTTATGAATCGATGGAGAGCTGCCGTCATACCGGCCAGCTTCTGGACTTCCTTCAGAGTCCTCGGATCTTCCAACCGTTGAATGGCCGATATCTGCAGTGGGTCGGCCTCAATGCCCCTACGTGTGACCAAATATCCGAGGAATTTGCCAGAGCTGACGCCGAAGGCACACTTCGATACGTTGAATCGTAGCTGATGCTTCTTGAGGACGTTGAATACATGCTGGAGGTCCGTCAGGTGATAGTCCTTGGCCTTGCTCTTGACCACCATGTCGTCAATGTAAGCCTCTATTGTACCTCCCAGCTCGGCACTGAACATTTTAGTTATCATCCGTTGGTAAGTTGCTCCGGCATTCTTGAGGCCGAACGGCATTACCCGATAGCAGAATAATCCACGAGGGGAGATGAAGGCTGTCTTCTCCTGATCCGGACCAAACATGGCTATTTGGTGGTAGCCCCGGTAGGCATCCATGAAACTCATTCTGGGATGCCCTGTCATCGAGTCCACCAGTTGATCGATCCTCGACACAGGAAAACTATCTTTTGGGCAAGCATCATTGAGGTTTGTTTAATCGACACAGACCCTCCACTTACCACTCTTTTTTTTAACGACCATTGTGTTTTCCAGCCAAGTGGGATAGTGAACTTCCCTGATGGCTTCTGCCTCTTTCAGGCGGTCAACCTTTTCGATGACGGCGTCGGTATGAGATACGGTCGATCGTCTGGGCTTCTGATCCACCGGCTTGTGGTCTGGCCGTACGTTGAGTTGATGGCTAATGAAGGAGGGATCAACGCCCGGCATCTCATATGGTGTCCAGGCGAATACCTCCAGGTTCTTCTTGAGCAGCTCCACCATCTCAGTTCTCTCGGCATCGGTCAGTGATGAACCGATAAGAAAGAAGCGTTCAGGATCATCGATGCTCAGAGGTACGGTCACAAGATCTTCCACTGATTTGTCGGAAGCACTTGTACTGACGTCCTCAAGCATCAGTTGGTCCAGAACCTCCACCCAGTGAATCTGTTCGGGGGTTACCTTTCCTTTGACGGCGGCGATGTAACATTGCTTGGCTGCCGTTTTATCTCCTCGGAGCTCTTCCACTCCCTTGTTGCCGATGTACTTGATGACTTGGTGATAGGTTAAGGCTACTCCTTTGATGATGTGGACCCAGGTTCGGCCCAAAATGGCGTTGTAGGGAGATGGGACATCTACCACCACGAATTCTATGTTGGTGGTGACCGAGCCGACCAATACCAGGAGCACCAGTTTTCCAAGAGGTCAGACAGATGCTGCATTGAATCCGACAAGAGGTACGTCGGTTGGCTCGAGGTCTGTTTATTTAAATCACAGCTTCTTGAAGAGGGGGTAATACATCACGTCGGCAGAACTGCCGAGATCTACCAAGATCCTCCGGACGTTGCACGGACCGATGCGGAGGGTCACGACCAAGACATCGTCGTGGGAGTGTTGCACCCTGTCGGAATCGTCGTCGGAGAAGGAGATGGAGTACTTGGAACCCGTTCTAGGCTTTTTCGGCCCAGATTGGACGGTCATGACTTCTGCTACGGCCGTCTGCTTTAGTTCAGCACGAAGTCTGTCCTCTCGGTTGCGATCCACCATGCCATAGATCACGTTGATTGTCCCGATTTCCTCCTTCGACTCATCCTTTTCTGCTTCGGCCGCCGTTTTGGTGTCGTCGATGTATTCCTTCAAATGGCCAGTAGTTATCATTTCCTCAAGGAAATCCTTGAATGCTCGGCAGCTAGCTGTGAGATGCACCTTTTCTCTGTAGTAGGAGTATCTGAATCTGTCGTTGTGCTTCCTAGGGGCTCCCATCCTACGCTCCGGCCATCGAAACCACGACTCCTTCTCAATCTTCCGGATTAGGATATAAAGTGGCTCCTTGAATACCATTGTGTGAGCGATAAATTCATAAGGCTTAGGAACTCGTCGGTCTCCCGTCTGTACGGTATTTGCCTCCCTTCGCCTGGCCAGAGTGACGCTATTTTGATTGCCGGAGCGAGCTTCTAATTTGCTCCTTTCTTCTTTTGCCTCCTCCAGCTTGGCGTGCAGCTCAATCCTGGCCATGAGCTCATTCATGGTGGCAGGAGGGAACAGCATGAGGTCCTCAAATTCTCGACTTGTGTGATCCAGGCCGAGCTTGAAAGAAGTAACGACAATCTTCTGGTCACATTCTTCAATTTCGTTATAGAGATCCCAATACCAGGCCGCGTACTGACGCAGGGATTCAGACCTTGCTCGTCTGAGGCCGAGCAGGGAATCCACCTCTTACTTCGGCTTCGAGCTGGTAACAAAGCGGGCTAAGAAGACTAAAGAGAGATCCCTCGAGGAGGTAATGGATCCCTTCGGCAGCCGATCGAACCAAAGAAGTGCTACATCCCCAAGGCTGGAGGGGAACATTTTTCACATTAACGCATCATCGTTGGAGTAGAGAGACATCATGTATTGGTAGTGGACGAGATGAGTATAGGAGTCGGTTTTTGGGTCGTACTTATTGAACTTGGGGGCTGAGAAGCCGACAGGAGGCCTTGCTACCTCAATATTAGGAGTGAATGGTGAGCACACCGATCTTTCATGTCGGACATCCTCCTGCCGACGTGATCGTTGCGACACTTCTTGCTCCAAGCGGGAGAACCGATCATCCTGATGGCTGGCATGATGGTTATGGCGACGGTACTCTCTCGGCGGCGATCTCCTGGGCAGAACCACTGGGTTCGGTCCCAGTCTGTCATGGATTGACCTCTGCCGGCTCTCCTCAGGAGGGCAGTTTCTTCGTCGGCTAGGCGCCGGGCGGCGTCTACGACCCCCGTTTCCACCTTTCCAACCGGAGGACACCTCATCCCTAACGCCGAGGCGTTCATGCACTGATGTCCTTTCGTTGGAGAACCTGCTTTTCTTGGGAGAGGGAGTTCGGTAGCTCCTACCCTTCGGGCTGGAAGTGCTGTCCTCTGGGTCGGCCCTTGGTTCGACGGCCTCCCTCAGGCGAACCAATTCTAGCTGGAGGGAATCAATCTGATCATCTCTCTTTTCTAGGTCCATCTAGAGCTTCCTGATGAACTGCTTTGTGGTTAGCTTGACTGGAGGGCTGGGATAAGATGACGTGTCATGGCTGAGATCCTCAGGGTGAGTACGCTTAGAGATGCTATCTCCCTCAGCAATGTTCTTGCCCTTACTCTCCGTACGTCGGCCGTCGGCGCCCTTGGACCTGGGAGTGCTGATTACTTTGGAAGCCATTGTCCAGACAAGATGGACGAGTGAGTATAAAAGAGGCTGAAGACTTCCCCAGCGGAGTCGCCAATTGAAGTGGTGAGTTTGTCTTCCTTTGCCCCGAGAGTATGCCCGTC
>NMUG010009205.1:0-11358 GCA_002855965.1 Monotropa hypopitys
TTTAATTATACACCATTATGTACAATTTTAAGTATTTTTAATATATCCTTCATATAATTAAATCCTTAATTATACCCAAAAGTCCTTCCGAACTATTACTACATTTTCCAATATTCTTGAAATGTTTTTAATTTAATTCACAATGTGGAACGGGTATTACGGATGTTAACTGCATATTTCTACAACTTAAAAATTCATTACATTGTAAAGGTTAGGCTTGTCTTCATCTTTTTTCCTTCCCAGACACCCATTAATAGGTACCAACTGGGTGTTGATTTTATTTTGTTAACTGACAATCCAGTTTCTGTCATTGTGAACCTTCTCTCTTGTTATTTAAGAGTAGTTATAACTTATTTGCATGGAGTCCCACCCTAGATAAATTAGTCTTGAGTTTTTTACTTACTAAAATGGCGACCTAGAGCACGAAGCTCCCGCATATGCGAGGTCTGGAGAAGGATTGATGTACGCAGTCTTACCCCCGCAAACAAAGAGTGTTTACGTGAGTTTTTTACTTACTCAGATGTAATATTTTTTCCCTTTTGTCTCACTTTTTAACATTCATAACCACGCTAAATTTATAAAATCATATATGAAATATTTATCAAGAATGCGTTGATGCTAGCCTCATAGAATTTGTTTTTTTTTTTGCGATGGAATGTTTTTTTGTGCCGATTGGAGTTAAATATGAAAAGTCATGGGAGTTGGGAATGTAATCCGTGGATAAAACTGGGATCGAACCGTGAGATTAGGTTCGGATTGGAACCGATCCGTGAGACTTTTGGTTCGGACACTGATTACATTTTCTTATAACCATGAAATTAGGTTCGATCCTCGGATTCATAGGAATCCGAACCAATCTGAACTGTGTGCAACCCTAAAAGCAAGTGCTCGTGGTCGGGAATGCATTGAAGCACAACTGGGGTGTCGAGCATTCCAAGTGGACTATCTCTTTCACAAAGAAAGACCTGGAGTAGGTCCAACTACCGTACAATGACGCTCTCGTAGTCACGTGCGAATTGGGCCCACAGATGTTCGAAGGGTCCTCGTCGACAAAGGAAGTTCTACTGAAGTCATGTACTACCCTCTCTTTCAAACTCTCAAACTCTTACTTGATGACCTTCAGCCAACCGATGTCCCACTTGTCGGATTCAACGGGGCTCTGGTTTGGCCACTAAGCAAGATCATTGTGTATGTCCGGGCAGGATCCAAGACACTGAACACTGAATTTATAGTTGTTGATGTGTCGAGCCCCTACAAAGCCCTTTTTGGACGGGTCTGGATCCATTCAATGCAGGTCATCGCGTCCACTTATCACCAGGTGGTCCGGTTCATCGGGGTGTCCAGCAGATAGAGAATATCTACGAAGACCAGGTTGCCTCGAAGAAATGCTACGTAACGGTTGTCATGTCGAGCAAGCAGGCAATGCAGGTTCACTGGGTCGAGATCCCTGACACCCAAGTTCTTAAGGATGTAGGGGCTCCGACAGAAGAAAAAGTTGTCGAGGGTCTAGTTAATGTTCCAATCACGAAGATGATCGTCGTTCCTTTCTTATCGGCACTTCAATGAGTGAGTCGGGACGAGAGGAAGTGATCTAATTCTTAAAGTCCAACATTGAGGTTTTCGCCTGGACTCCGTACGAGATGCCCGCTATCGATTCGACGTTCATCTGCCACCACTTGAAGATTGATTCGACAAGGCATCTTGTAGTCCAGCAAACCAGACATTCCTCTCTGGATCGCATTCACACAATAACTAAAGAAGTGGATCGGCTACTAAAGGATCAAGTTATCTAGGATGTATAGCATCCGACTCGACTTGCCAACACAATGGTAGTCAAGAAGAAGAATGAAAAAATGGCATGTCTGCGTCGACTACACCAACTTTAATGATGCCTGAACGAAGAACTGCTTCCCTTTGGACGGGTTCGACCAGCTTGTCGATGCAATCGTCAGCCACGCCCACCTAAGCTTTATAGATACCTACCAGGGATATTACCAGATTTCAATGGCCGAACATGACATGGAGAAAACATGCAACATAACTTCGAAGAGGGTCTTTTGCTACAGAGTCATGTCGTTCTGCCTAAAGAATGTCGGAGCAATATATCAACGTATGGTCTCCAAAATGTTTGTTAGGCAGATCCGTGACACGATGGATGTTTACATCAACGACATGGTGGTAAAGAGCAAGTTTGAAAATGATCACCTCTACCACCTGCCCAAAGTCTTCGACATACTCAAAAATAACAAAATTAGACTCAACGCCCAGAAATGCGCCTTCGGTTCTGGCAAATTCCTCGGTTACCTTGTCACCCTCCGGGGGATTGAAGTTGATCTAGCCCAGGTCACTGTTGTTGAGAAGCTGAGAGTGCCGCCGACAATGACCAGAGAGGTTCAAAGGCTCAAGAGAATGGCAATGGCACTAAAATGATTTATCAACCACTCTTCAGATTTGTGTTGCCCCTTTTTCCAAGCCATAAAGACCAGGCGACACAGTTTCAAATAGAGAGGAGAATGCGACCAAGGGCTTAAAAGCTGAAGTATTATCTTGTCGCCCTCTCCTCGTCATGCCAAAGGGCATCGAGCCCCTCTGACCGCATCGTTTGGGGTCAAAATTAAATTTATAAAACCACGTAATTAACACTACTCAGAGAATAGCGGGAAGTACGGGTGTCGATCCACAGGGACAATAATGGGCAAAGTCGATTCATTTCAAATAGCGTTCTAGATTCATTCGAGGGAACATTTGATTGGTGGATTGTTTTACGAGACTATTAAAATAGAAAACAAACTAATTAAAATTGTTTTTTAGATAAACAAAGAGAAAGGGCCAAGGTTCCGAATCCACTCCTAATATGTAATCGGTGCACGTAAGGTCTACGATTGCATTCGAACATAGTGATAACCTAGAGGATTGTCATCTCCTATCGGTAATCGTCAAGAAAGTCCTACGCTTGTCAAGTGGCATAGAGTATCCCATCGTACGGCCCGTCTCTAGGGCACAGCCCGTCATACGAGTATAAACTATCACACTCCCATAAACATAACAATAGAAATCCGTTGTATGATATGAAAGAATTGAAGCAATTCATACCACAAGAATCATATAATCATACAATCATTCGAATACACATAAGAGAACCTTACAATACGATCCCGTTACATGGTTTGGAGATTCATCATCACCTAGACACGAGAGAATTAGCCGGACATTGTGACCTTAATCCAAGCTCCCATGGTGGTTGAAGCCATTGGAGGAGAAGGAAGAAGATGAAGGAGATGGAGGTTCTTGGAGGCTAAGGTTTTCTCAATAATATCATTCAAAACATAACCTAAACAACTAAAAACGTTTCCTATTTATATCCTCCACTAATCCATACTTAAAAACCTTAAAATACAAATAAAAACGAATAAAAACGCATCAAGTCGTCGGGACTACGCCCTCTCCCGTTCGGACCAAGCTTCTACGCACGTAAACACAGCTTCATGTCCGGCTTGTCCGGACCACGAGGCTTCTTCATCTGGACGAAGGTCCCTTCCCGTCAGGACCAAGCCTGGATTCGTCCGGACCATGTGTTGCTCAAGCCATTGCCAACTTTCTGGACGCTAGTCCGAACTATTCATTTTCCTCGTCCGGACGACGGTCCCCAAAATTCTTCCAAATGCTTTTCTCTGACTCTGTTTTACTTCACATATGCAATCCTCTTGTCCTCAAGGCTCCATGTTATGTCAAGAATGCTTTTGGCTCCATTTTAAGCGTTCCGGACTTTATTTAGCTGAAACACCAAAAACTAAACAAAATACATTAAATAGCAATAACCCGGGATTAACAATCTCAATGTTAAGGCATTAACATAGGTGCTTTTAAGCACCTATCACCCTTTCTATCGTGTCATCTCGCCTTATGTAGTCGGTTCAGTTCTTTGCCAAGCGGAGGTATATGAGCATTAATCAATTTACTATTCAAGCAAGATAATATTTCCGGTACAAACAAGGTACCTACCTTTTGAAAAGATACCCTTGACACTGTTCTTTGCATCTATGGAATTGCTACCCCATTTCCAGCAGCATACTATCATCGTCGCGACTGAGTACCTCTGAAAGCGATCCTCCGAAAGGCATACTTGTCTAACCAGATCTCTCGATGGGCCATCGAGCTAGCCAATTTCAACATCAAGTATCATCCCAGGACGGCGATCAAGGCTCAGTTCATGGATGACTTCGTTGTCGAACTCTATACCGAGCTAACCCTCCAGGAGACTACTCAGACGGATCGTGCAGGTGAAAATCAGGAAGGGCATAACATCTCCTCCGCCGATCAGCCACTTCAACGCTTTGCATTTTCCAAACTCAAGAATCCAATCTTCGCTTCGAAAATGTTTCACGGAAATGAATAGAAACTACATGTAGACGAGGCATCGAAAAGTCAAGGGGCCGGTACAGGAGTGGTTCTGGTTTCATCGAGTTGAGTCATGCATAAGAACGCCCTAGCAATCGCATACCCAACTTCCAATAATGAAGTTGAATACGAGGCACTCATTGTTGGACTCTGTTTGGCCGAACACATGCAAACCGAATAGGTCATTGTCTACAGGGACTCTCAGCTCATCGTCAATCAGCTCACCAGCGAATATAAAGCAAGAGATGGGAGAATGTTGAAGTACCTCAGCTCGGCAATTAGCTTTCTCAAGAAATTCAAAGCAGTCCAAATCGAATAGATCAACAGAGAACAGAACGCCCACATTGACACCTTAGATGGACTAGCTTTGGCTTGTGCATCCTCCGAATTCCGGACCATCACCCTTGGCACCATCGACAGGTAGAGCTTCAAGCCAATTGCTGAAGCGATCCTTAACGTGGAGCTCAGTCCTAGTTAGTAGACGAAATCTTTGCCTTTTGAATCTGAATAAGGGTAGGGAGTCGAACGACAAGAGGAAAGCTCACCGAGTACAATGCAAAGCTGTAATTTTTTTGCTATCACCAACAAAAACACTCTGATGAAGCTTTCGGACTGGCACGTACCTCCTATGTGTCCATCCAAACCAGATTCAGGAAATCCCGCAAGAGTAGCACTCTGGAAGTGAGGGGTGCCATTCTGGTGGGAGATCCTTAGCTCATTGAGCACTGACACAGGGGTACTAGTGGCTAGGGCTGCAAACGAGTCGAGCTGAGCCGAGCTATGCCAAGCTCGAGCTCGGCTCGATAGAAAATGGGAAGGCTCGAGCTTGGCTCGAGCTCGATTCGAGCCAAACAATTCAAGCTCAAGCTCGAGACTATATAAACGAGCCAAGCTCAGCTCGAGCTCGGGCTCGAATGAGCTCGATATTATATAAACGATCCAAGCTCGGCTCGAGCTCGGGCTCGTTTGTGAGGCTCGAACTCAATTTGGCTATTGGAGTGTTGCAAGTGCTTATTTATACACAACAATTGAAACCAAAGTCCCACAAACTTCCGATGTGGGATTGGAAGACTAACCGAGCCGAGCTCGTGAGCTCCTAACGAGCCGAGCTTGCGAGCTATTAACGAGTCGAGCTCACGAGCTATTAACGAGCTGAACTCGCGAGCCTAACCGAGCTTCATCCAGCTCGAGCTCGGCTCGTTTATTTAACGAGCTAGATTATTAGGCTCGAGCTCGTTTATTTACCAATCGAGCCGAGCTGAGCCGAGCCCTTACCGAGCTGAGCCGAGCTCACAAGCTGCTCGGTTCGTTTGCAGCCCTACTAGTGGCCCAAGATGAAGATGGAAGTTGAAGACTAAATGTTAGCTGTTTTCTCCAATAATTCACAGACTTGCCGAAGAACTCCAACTGGTAACAAGCATGTGGCCCTTCATCCAATGAGGACTTGACATCGTCGTAAAGTTGTCGACGATGCCTGGAGAGTTCAAGTTTCTTATCACTGCCACAGACTATTTTACAAAGTGGGTGGATGTCGAACCACCAGTGATGTAGTGGTAAAGACTCGGCCCAATAACCTTGAAGACTTTGGTTCAAGTTTGAGCATGACCACTTTGCGTATTATTACCAAAGGTTAGGCTTGTAATCGTCATTTCCCCTTCCCAGACACCCATTAATGGGTAACAACTAGGCATTGATTTGGGTGGAAATCGAACCACTCGTGAACATCGCAGGGGCTGACGTCAAGCACTTCATTTGGAAGAACATCGTAACATGCTTTGGCGTCCCCTGTGTGACCGTCTCAGACAACGGTTCACGATTTGTTAGGGACACGGTCTCCAACACCTGCGAGAAGCTCGTCATCAGGTTTTTCAACTCTACGCCACACTACCCTCAAAGCAACGAACAAGCCAAAGCATCTAACAAGAAAATGTCTACAGGATTAAAGCGTAGATTGGAAGCGAAAAGTGGAAATGAGAAGAAGAGCTACCTCGTGTTATGGGCATACATGTCACGACCCAACCCAACCTGTGGGCCATGACCGGCTAGTGAGATAACTCACGAAGGCCTAGAATGAACAATTTAAGGATTTTCTTTCACCGAGTGATTCAATTATTACTCAAAACATTAAATGTTTTAAGTAAATAAAAGCGGAAGCGTAAGTAAATACCCAGAGTGTTGTGAACAAGAATTGGTATTTATTGAAAATAAGGTACATGAGCATTTAGAAACATTATAGACTAAGATCGCAATATCTTGGCTGCAAATATAGAATACATCATCAAGTACATCACACTCATAGCAACAAAATAAATTCCATGATATGCTTAGCTTTAATAGCCTTCACTACTAGTCCTTCGACATATAGCTTTCATTAGCAAGATATACTAAGTTCCTCGGCATATAGCCCTCACCAAAACGACTCATAACATATATTGGTCAGTGGCTATCAGTTCATAGGGAGCGACCCTACATTCAATTTGTCGGTATGATATCACCATCTATCATCTGACTATGATCCCATCCTTATTTTATTGACCTCTCGCTAGAATCTTCATCAGACCCTTAGCGGTCGGGGCACCGCTCCATACTCGATGTCGTAAATCCCTTTCAAGAATATTGGTTTCATTGTTAATCCATGATTAGTAATAAAACAATTTAACATGCTTTATTCATTTCATTTTTCCTTCAAATCAATCATTTTCATGATCATTAGCATTCAATCATACTATTGCAATAAATTCATTTCCCTAACACACTTTGTGAATAAAACTCCAAGTAAACAACGTATATACAGAACTCACCTTATTCGCAATTGAGAAATCTACGATATTTATCAAATTATATGTTGCCGAAGTCCAGATCTGCCAATATTATATTAATGGAATTCAATCAGTCCATAAATTCATCATTCATCACTAAATGAACAAGGCAACACAATGTCGAACATGCATTCACCATCTTGGCCGAACAAGGATTTATATGAGCAGGCCCAACAGGGGTCAGCAGGCCCATCATATACATATTGTCGAGCTGAGCCATATGCCGAACAGAGGCACTGGACGGGCTGAGAGTCCAGGCTACTGTGGCCGAACAGGCAGGCACACATGCCGAACAGACTCCTGCACTTGCAGCAACACAACGGCTGGATGCCAGACATGCAACCATTGGTTCAATAATTCTACAACGTCTGGCCAAACAACTACCGTTAGAGTTTACTGAAATGGACGGATAAATCATCAATTAAAGAGGGGATCACTTCGGCAATATCGAACAAGCAATAGTCTAGGGGAAACAAGCTATCTGAACCTCTGGACCAGCCGAGTAGGCATAATGTCGACCAATCAACAGATGAATCAGTACTAAACAAAGGGTGTATTTGCCGAATAGAATACATTAAGGTCAGGCCTAGCCGAGCACATTGGCTGAATAATGGTCGAACAGTGGCCGAACGAATAACAAGGTTTGTCGAGCAGTGGTCAAGCAAGGTGCTTCGGCCGAGTAGGATGCCTAAGGACTGGACAACAAGATAAATGTGGTCGGACAGAATGCCTTGGGCCGAAATGACGACCGGGCCGAATCATGTAATAAATATTAAGGGGGTTCAGAAGTTACCTCAAGGACCAGATGGTTGTTGCCGAACAAAGGGCTGCTTTGGCCTTTTTTTTCTTTCTAAAAATGGAATTTTGGACATAACTCTCTCTATATAGAACTCTCTCAAGTAGAAGTGAAATTCTCTAGAAGTGGTGGTAAGAAATGAAGGAGAGAACCCCTCTATTTATACTAGAAGAATGTTTGGAAGCAATCGTAAAGGAGCATGATCTCGACTGGACGACACAAGAAAGGATGAGTACGATAGTGTGGAGTGTGGCAGATGGTTGAAGGGGAGGGTTTTGTCGAACAGTTAGAGGGAGCAGAGAGGGTGGCATGCGGTCAGGCGAAGATAGAAGTGTGGCAGTGTGTTAGCTCGACTGACACACAGAAGATAGAGAATGGGGGAGAAGGCAATGTGTCACCTCCAGCTGACACACCAAAACAGAGGGGGATGGGACCTGCCAAGTCAGTCCGGATGACATGGACGGGACAGGGGGCTGATTGTTTTTGTAACACTCGGCTTAGAAAATTCATGAGTATTTTAATGCAAAATTATGCACTGATAGTGTTAAATGATAGTATATGAGCATTGAGGAAATTTGGGGTAACCATGTTAAATTGAGCACGAATGGTACGTATTGGAATTCCATTTGATAAGAATTTTGATTGAAATCTGAAATTAAAAAGGGTGTATATCGAAATACAACTAATAGAGTATACTGAAATGGAGAATTTTAGTTCTCTTGTAAATGGCCCAAGGGTGTTTGACATACCGATATAATGATATATGTATATCGAAATGTAAAATTAAAGTCTTTGGAAATTGGTCCAAAGGAATTAGGTGGGGGGTTCTATATACAACCACTCAAATGCTGAATACAGTCCATGTTTTTTTTTGAATTTTTGGACATTTTTACCCTTGATTGAAAATGATATTTTTGGAAATTTTTTGAACCATTCGGACACAAACTTCCGAAATTCATCGAATCATTCGGACACAAACTTCCGAACTACCCTATTTCGTTCGGAAGTTTGTGTCCGAAGTGGACTTTCGTCGAATCATTCGGACACAAATTTCCGAAGGCGGACTGTATTCAGCATTTGAGTGGTTGTATCTAGAATTCCCCTTAAGTATATCGAAATGTAATTTAATTCATACAGAAATATGACATTTAAAGTCTCTGAACCTTGACTTGGGAAGCGAGGACATCAAAATATGAGAGAATGAGAATATCGAAATGTGAGTGATAGCTCTCTGGACGTTTGCTCAAGAAGCCTGGTCATATCGAAATGAGGATGTTGATATATTGATATAGAAAGGTTCTGAGTAAGGAATCGGTATACCTATAGGTATACCGGAATGAGTATAAGAGAGGGACATATCGATTGTCACGCCCCAATCCGGATAACTATCAAGTTAATTATCTTGGAAAGTGATGTGGCAGCATCAAAAATAAAATCATCTATCAATAACTCTAAATAAATACCTTCATGAACTGGGAAATGGAATCTCACTATATCATAAATACTGAAAAATGCATATTGCTCAACAAACTGGATAAAATAAAAATCTGGTCCAACCCACATACTGAACAATCATGGTACAAAATCTCTTAAACAATATAATAATAATAACCTTTAAGACTACATAAATACCTATCAAATGGAAAATCTGGCAATGCCTCCACACGCTACTGCAGCTGCAGCTGGACAGATAGACAACACTAGTCGCTCACCTAGAAAAAATGGGTATAAACCCCGTTAGCAACGACGGCTCGGTGAATAATACGAAACAAAATAAATAAGAGCAACTATGGATCGTTTCTTTCAAAAATATTTATTAATCATTTCTCTTGACATAATAACTCTTTTGCTTTTTCCATAATAAAAATTATTTATCTTTATATCTTTTATTCATATCCTCTTTTGCCAACTTTCAAATATCTTTTCTTTTTATATACCAACTCTCTCTTTACTTTTTCTATCTAAATTCAAAAATAAGTATTCTAACCATTCCATAACCTCTCATTATCATACATTTTACTTTTCTATTCTTACTCAATATTTCTTACTTTCTCTTCCTAACTTTCCTCTTATCAATTATCTTTCATCTCTTTCCAAAATTCCTTTTAAACTCTCTTATCTTTATAAAACCAACTTTTCTTAATAATCACATCTTTTCTCATATTCAAAACTTTTCTTTTCAATTACTCATTTCATTATACCTCTTTCTAAATCTTCCATTTCATTTTCTTTTCCTTTTTCTTTTATAAAAACCTCGGATCTAATAAACGATCCGACAATAATCTCATCAATATCATGTCACTGGATCGTATAAGGGATCCATCATATCTCATCGTCGTATCACTAGATCGGATAAAGGATCCATCATATCCTATCACATCTCATCTCCCTCCTCCAACATTTATCAGACCCATGAGTGGTAGGTCCTCATCGATGATTACTACAATATTTCTCTAACCCTGTAGAATGGCCCCTACTACAGTATTTCTCTGACCCTGTAGAACGGCTCTACCCCAATATTTATCTGACCCTAGAGAACGGCCAAATAAATCAATAATTACTCTAGTATTTATCTGACTTTGGAGAACGGCCCAATTAATCAATATCCATTCTTTTTACTCATTTCTATGTCTTTCCTTTCCACTTTATTTTCTATCTTTCTTTCTATTTCATTTCATCATTCTTATTATCACCATTTCCTCATTCTTATCACTTTCCTTGTTTTTCCTTTTTATTGCTAAATTCTCCTAATACTTAAATAACTTATTCCGGTCTTATTCCCAATTCCATTTCAAATCCATACTTTAAATAAACTAAATCATACACTTCCTCTAATTTCCTTTCTTCCGACTATCATATTTCACCTATTATTCCGTAGTTCCTCTTTCTTTCTAACATACTGAGCTTATGTTCTTATTATACCAAACATATCTGATCCATAGCTAAACTTTTCTATTTCAAATAATCTTTTGTAAGATTACTATAATTTATCAATTTCATAAGTAAAATCTATCTCTAATTTATAGAGTTTCAAGTACTCACCTGACTTTAGTACGAGACTGTACGAGCTTTTATTTCCCCCGAGTGATGCTTATACAAAATTGCTCGAACATATAATAAACCAAATATACAAGACATAAAGATTTATAATAATTTCAAATAATCACTTATATATAAATATTACGAATTTCACAAATTTTCTCCTTATTCCCTTATTTTCCTTTATTTCTCAATTAATTCCTCAATCAAAATATATTTATCAATATATTTTCATTTCCTCACTTTCACAATTAATAAACACTTAATGAATTATTCAACATTTTATAGTTCACTTTCCCCATAAAA
>NMUG010009206.1:0-11358 GCA_002855965.1 Monotropa hypopitys
GTCTGTTTCTCAACTCGGGAGGGAAAATATTTGGGATGTGAAAATGGGCGTGGGATAGATGAAAAATTGAATGTGTGCCGGGAAATGTGTGATTTTTTATCGCACTTAAAAAGCGTGATTTTTTTTAGTAGTTGAGTTTTTATCTCATCAGAAAAGAGTGATCTTTTCTTTTTACAAAACTGAGATAAAAAGTTTACTTACAATCACGTTTTTTACAAAATTGAGATAAAATGTTTAGTTTGCCATTTTTTATCATGCTTTTTCTAAAAGCGTGATCTTTGTAGTATGATCTTTGTTGATTATTCTTGTAGTGCTTGAATAAGTAGGTGTTTTTTATGTTGTTAGATTGATTAATAATTAAAGAATAAATTGTTGCTAAAATATTGATTTTGGGGAATGAAATTGGGCAAATAGAATTATTGGAAAATATTGGGGTGTTAATCCAATATTTTAATAGATTTTAACCCTCAAATAATTAATATATATGACACCAATTAACGTGAGCCTAAGTGAGTTTGCATATTTCTACGTGAGGAATTTAATCCACAAAAGAATCATAAAATTCATTGAATAATGAATAAGTAATTGTCATTTAAATTGAAATATTTACAATAACGAGTATTAAAATACTCAATTCCACATTAGAAATTGAGAAAACTTGAAGTGAGCATATTTATTATATTGTTTGACTAAGGGTCACAACAAAATCTAAGTGGAAACTAAGATGAAGTGTGGTTTAGTAATTTTCTCACATGTGTGCATGCTACCCACCTGACCAGTTGTGTCTTTGCCCAGGTTAGTTCTAGGTTCATGCCTCGTGTATTCATGTGAATGTGGGAATGTGTCCCATGCCATAGACCGAACCTAATCTTTTTAAGATAAATTTATTTGGGCTTTGTGATTGAACTGTTTTGGATTGTGACAAAATATTTGGGTTGTACCCAAATCCAAACCCGTTTTAACAACAAATTTAATGGTAGTATGAATTTTGCTGTTATACAGAATTTATATAAAATTAACTCTGAACTGTTACAAATGTTTTTAATTAAAATTCAAATCAATATTGAAATTACATATTAATTGGATTTTAAATCAATACAAGAGTTTTGAATTGGTTTGAAATCAATTCAATAACATCCCTACATATATAAATTAGATGTCTGGCTCCTTATTTCTGACCACCTCCACAATACTTCAAACATTCCAGCAACCTCATTCCATAGAAAATTACTGTTCAAAAATTCTCCTACCTTCTAATCCTTCCCTGCTGCCTGTTTCTAAGAGAGTTCAAACCATAGTACATTCGCAGGCCATCCAACTATGTGCTAGGTCGCTGGATCAACCGACTGTACCCTTGAACCCAAAGGCCAATAGTTGTCTCCAGCACCTCAGGTGAGGCGATCAATTTTGGCTCAAGGGAACGGTGAAAGTACAGGCCTTCCAGTTTGATTTACTATTCTTTAGTGTCAATTTCCAGTTCTTGATTATTCATATTCTGCTACTATATTTTTCAGATTTATCATAAAGAAATTGTTTTTCCTGATTATTTTCCCTAAAATATTAAGCCAAAATATTGTTCTGAATTTGCACACAAATATTTTATAACCTTATTAGATATGTTTCTAATTATGATTGTCACTGATGTTTATCAGTTTTGGAAACAATAGTGATGTGTCGTCGTTGATCTACTTACACAAGGCATCAGAAAGGTTCCATATGGTGATCTTTACGACATGGCACCAAGAGATGCTAGTATGTCTCACTGGTATAAAACTTTTGAGTTGTGTGGTAGTTGATGTATATGTTTTTCAAAATAACTCGGAGTAGTCAACCTTACACGATGATTGTAAGAGTGATGATCTATTTTACTGCGAAATCATTCTATGTGGTATATCATAGGTACTTCACACATTGTTTCGTTCAAAATAGATTGCCAAAGAACTATGGACATCTTTGTTATGGCAGTTCCAATATGATGATACCGTATAGAATCCATATTTTTACACTAGTTTCTAGAGTTCAAGATGGTGAACCTAGAGTGAGTGATTATCCAAGCTCGGGAATTATTAACATTGATGAATAATGTCCAAACGGAATGATTTATATTGTACGAGTCTTTCCAATGTGTAGTTATAATTGGAAAACTACCTTATCGCTGGTGGAATGAGAAACACTACCTCAAATGCATGCAAACAGAACTATCTGTTGATGAGCTGATGCAAAAGCTTATTATTGAGGAAGATAGAAAGGGCATAACTTGGGAAATGTAATCATCCCGAAGGTTGAAGGTTATTGTAATCAACATTTTTACGAGTTTATTGAATAAATGAAAAAATGTGTTACCTTCTTGTCTACGCATTTTAATTGAGCATATGATGAGAATTTGTTCCAAAACTAAGAGATAATGGTTTAGATCTCTTTTCCAAGTTAAACAACATCAACCAAATATGTTTAGATGATAGTTTTAGAATAATAATTTATAATTTGGAAATTCTATATAGACTTTCATGTGATCAAGATTTTAAGAAAATTTGATTAGTTTTGATGAATGTGGTGGATACGAATCACCACTGGGAAGTTTGTACAAAGCACAAATGACTAGCAATTAATCAATTTTTTTACAAAATAAGATTACTATTTGGTTAGTAAAATCTTGGTGTTTTTGATAAAAAATGCACCAAGAAATTTAATTTACCATAGAGTATGTGGCAATGGAACAAACCTTTTGGTTGGTTTAGTTCTTTATAAAGATACCTTACAAGAATTTTTATACTACCCTAAGAATGTGGAAGGTTGTGGGCTTTCCTACAAATTCTTACAAATATGGGGGTCTTCTTGCAAAAAGTGAGAATGGTGGTCTACTCTTAATCAGATAAGATCAAAGACTGTTGTGCGTATCATTTTTGTGCTTCCATCTATAAGATTCTTGGTTTGTACATTGAAATGGCCATTGAGTTTGACATGACTATAGTTTTCTAATACAGAAATATTCACAGAAGTGTTAGAATTCTGTAAAAGGCATCTTGTTAAAACAAATGATGGGAAATGTCGAGTTGTCTTGGGGCATTCTCAAGGACATTAGATTGTCATAATGACTCCTTTCACGAGATTGTTATTCATTGTAAACTAGTGTATGAAAGGATGTGGTATTCATAATGACAAATGGGTTAACTGTAGGGGCATGTTATCAAAGAAAGCTTTAAGATACTTTTATACATACAAAACCTGTCATGTTGAGGTTAAAGTAGAGAGTACTCATGTGAAAATTACTTTCTTGATTAAAGGTTTGGTTATACAAATCTTTTTTGTTAACTTAAGGGTTTCCAATATCTGACTAGAAAGGAAATTTTGTAATCTATCAAACACAAATGGCATGGCATTAGTATACAATAGTGCTATGATTTCAGACTAAGTTGAATCAACACTCTGACATTTATCTTAAGACAGTCACAAAAGAACAAATCTTGTTGTTTTCATTCTTAAGTTGATATGACATTTAGTGTTTGAGTCTTTAACAATTTCTTTAAGAAACTAGCCATATTGAGAAAGTATCAAGTTGATATCATAGACTTGAATGGGTAGATGTTATGCAATGAGAATATTTTTGTATCACATCTAATGATATTTGTGGTGACTCGAATCTAACTCTAGATCTCAGCTTGACTCTCGAAGGGATGATGGTAGCTGTTTGGCACCTAGGTGAGAGAAGGATGGATGCATACTAGCTTGCAAACAAAATGGGTCCTATTGCTTGGCTCTTGTAATTACAAGTATTAGTGCCCACCAATTGGAAATGACCAAGAGGGGCCTCCGAAGATCAAGTTAGTCAAGGAATAAGAGAAGAATGTCGATGGGCAGTGTAATGGTCTAAATGTGCAAAATATCCATAAACAGTACCTCGAGGGTTGTATTTATAGACTGACCTATCTTGGATCCCAAGACAAGTATGTAGGCACACATGGGGTGGTCCTGTCTGGTGTTGTCCACCCTAGTGGTCTGTAATAATTGCATGTTAGGCCATTACAACTACTAGATTAATGTCAACTGTACGGATAGCCCCCGAGAATTTGGACACTTCCTGGATGTCCAGTGTTGGGACTTGCTGCCATTCTTATCGTATCACTACCGATGGTGGACCCTCTGACATGTGGATGGACCGACAATGGGAAGTTCATTTTTTCTTGGAACAAGGGGCACATGCACCGCTTTTTTGTCAACCGCCAGGTAATGACGAAGGTTTGAAGGATGCCACATGTCCTGCCGATCTGTCTTACTTATGTTATCCAGAGAGTTTGCTTTTTTCTGAAGGTCTCTTAATTGGCCAGTTCTGGTTGCCCTCAGACGTGCATAAATGTAGCTTGTTAGAGGTCCATGAAGCCGAAGGCTCTGGCTACTTCTGGGAGGTAGAGTAAGGAGTGGTGCGGATTGGCAGGACTGCTAACAAGGATGCATATGACTATCCTAATCGATATTCGTCCACTAAATAGCCCCTCAACTTTTTCCAACTTGTTAGGAAATGTTGACATATCCTTTGTCAGATGAAAATCTGTCAAAATGGTCCTTGCCAGACCCTGTATGATCTTTGACGGGTCTGTCGTTGTTGCTGGAGGCCTGGAAGTTTTCAAATTGTAAACAGTACTTTGTATGTGGCGTGACAAATAATGCACTTAATGTGCATGACAGCTACTACTTTGGAAATCCACATGGATCTTGTAACGGTTGAGAATTTAATTAAAAGATTTCTTGAATTTTAATTCCATTTATTTGATTTTGGTTGATTTTAAATCCCATATCTCTCAATATGGTATCTCTTTCGTAAAATCTTTGAGGTAAACTCTTCGTTTGTATCTAGTGGATGTTATCAAAATGGTTTGAGTTGATTTGGGTAAGTATCGGGAGGCCCGGAGGACTCACATCCAAATCCCCTATTCTGCCTTACATTTCGATATATCTCAGGCCTTGCATTTCGATATGCAAGTGCCTTGATGTTGCATATCGATATGCAAGAGGCCTTGCATTTCGATATGCAACCCTTCAATGTGACCCCTGAATTCTCTGTATTTCGATATACAATTTTTGTTATATATCGAAATACTCTGTATTTCAATATGTCCCTTTTGTGGTATTTCGATATGGCAACATCCATGTTCCTCTTTCCTTCTTTCATATTTCGATATGCTTCACTCTGTATTTCGATATGAGGTATATTTCGATATACCTGTCTTGAGGTTGCATTTAGATATGCACCACATGCATATCGATGTGCTCCTTTGTTCATGTTGAGTAGAGTGTTTGCATTTCGATATACAACTCTTGCATATCGATATGATCCTTCCTTGGTGTCGTGCAGTGAGTTTATATTTCGATATGCACTCCATGCATATCGATATGTTCCTTTGTAAGATTTGGGCAGAGACTCTTGTATTTCAATATACAGACCCTTGTATATCGAAATACGACCTTCTATGAGGTTGTCCAACATGGTTGTATATCGATATACGACCCTTGTGTATATCGATTGTCACGCCCCAGATTTTTAAACCATTTTTTTGAAATGCGGTTTTAAACCATAAACAAAGGGATACAACTACTTGCCATTCAGATGCAGTCAGTTGGATTTAACATTACATCACAGAGCAGTATAAAAGAAGGGTACAAGAACTATACAAAGTGGAGGAAGTAAAGCACAATATCCGACTACAATTGAAGTACTAAAACTGAAGTACAACAAAAGGAAAGTACAACTGAACTACTCTATGTAAGAAGGATAACCGCAACTGAAATACTCCAACTGAAACTGTAACAGTCAAACCCAAGAAAATCCAGCAGTTGACTCCAGCTCCAAGCCACCAAGTCCGTCTAGCCCTGCAACACAAACTAGAAAAAGGAAAAGAAAGAGGGTCTGAGCAAACCACGGCTCAGTGAGAAAACCCCTAACTACTACCAAGCATGCACATGCGGTGCGTGCCTACGTGTCCACAAACAGAGTACGAGAACAGTAAAGAAATCAATTGCACGTAGTGCAAACGTAACTCAAGGCAACCATGACATGGGCGTATCGCCAACAAAGTGCATCTAATCAAAGCCGCGACATCAAGTGAGGACAAATGGGGGGCACGACATCCCAAGTCCAACCGAAGCAACTTCTAATCTCAACTCAACCCACCTTACTACTAAGGTACAACAACTCGAAGGATCTACTAAGGATCCCAAACATACACCATGCCAAGATATCCAACCAAGGTGTGTAAGTACGATACAAGGGTAGAAAGGCAAGTACCCTACACAAGAGCATATATTACCATTCTAATCAAAATAGTACAAGTACATGACAAGGGTGACAAGGCAAGTACCCTACAAGATGTGCATGTAATTCCATTTCTCTTTTGCTTTACAAGTCTAGGAGTTAGAGTTCCTCTATTTTACGATAATAAGGTGAATCCGGAATTTAACCGTTAGTATACTCATAATCATTCATGAGTTGTCGTTCGTCAATAGTGTCAAGTAGCATAGCTACAATTCCTGGCCGAAGCACAGTATACCACATATAATGGTCATCATTTCTGCCCGAAGTACATTATACCACATGTAGCGGTCATCATTCCTGCCCGAAGCACAGTATACCACATGTCGTGGTCATCATTCCTGCTCGAAGTACAGTATACCACATATAGTGGTCATCATTCCTGTCCGAAGTATAGTATACCACATGTAGTGGTCATCATTCTTGCCCGAAGTACAGTATACCACATGTCGTGGTCATCATTCCTGCCCGAAGTACAGTATACCATATATAGTGGTCATCATTCCTGCCCGAAGTACAGTATACCACATATAGTGGTCATCATATCCTATTGTTCCTAGCCAAGGACTAGTTTGCCATTGTGATCATGGCTGTCAAGTATTGTCATCGTGTCCAGGAATCCCTAGCCATGGTTGCTTCCCATATCATTGTCGTCGTGTTTGGGAATCCCTAGCCAAGGTTATTTCCCATTGGGCTCGTCAATTCGATCAACCACTTATCATCCTTGTTTGTCATCAACGTTACGAAACCTAGCCAAGGTTCGCCAATCACTTCATTCCAACTCCCCATACTCGCCCAAGTTCTTTCATTCATGCCACACCATCTAGCCAAGATAGTTTTCCAATATTCCACTTTAATTAAGTGTCTCACATGTACTTGATTCAAGGTAGAGTACAAGTATCCCTCGTGGGACACATCCTCGATATTTGATATTCATTGAGTACATTAGACACCTCCTTGATTTCCACATTCCAAGCTCGACATTGACTATATCAAGGGATGCTATCCGCAAGTTTCCCATTCTCGTGTCAATCATCCAATTCAATGTCAACCTATGTAAGCCCAAGAGGTACTAACAAGAGGGTCCATGCCTCTAACCTTAGCGACGCCAAGGGAGGTCCAACACCATCAAGTGGAGTCCACAATTTATTTAGAGTTATTCATTCAAGCCCAAATGCATCACAATACCCAACGTAGGGATTTAATGAATGTTTATGCACATCAACTAAAAGGGGGTCTACAACCGTCATAGTGATACCACATGGTCAACCGCACATTCATACAAGGGTTATGACTAACCAATGATATCAATTCCTGCCAAAGGTCCATTCGCGATTCGTTAACCGATCACACGACCACAAACCTATTCCTGAGGCATCATTATTACCACCCTCGACACATATTGATGCAATACTCGTGTCACCTCAATCA
This sequence comes from Monotropa hypopitys, assembly GCA_002855965.1. Lineage (NCBI taxonomy): Eukaryota > Viridiplantae > Streptophyta > Magnoliopsida > Ericales > Ericaceae > Monotropa > Monotropa hypopitys. Next base: position 7,736 of record NMUG010009206.1, read on the forward strand.
AGGGAATCCTACTACATCATGGAATGCGATACGAATGCGAAATTTATACGAATAAGCACAAAAGTAAATCCTATGTACACACACATACACACTCAATAGTAGCCAAGAATTTACCCACCAGAGCATCGTCAGAGAAGTCGCCGGAAAAGTCACCGGAAAACGTCATCCGCACCATCGCGATCCAAACCCACCACCGCGTAGCTCTCGAGGTGCTCTTCGACGTTGATGAAGACCAAAACTTCAAATCTTGAAGATGAAGAAAGCCACAAAACCCGAACCTTGACGGATGGTGATGAGGTGTGGCTTACCGGATAGCCCTTGATGAGGAGAACAAGCTTTCGCCTTGGTGGATGTTGAGTAGGTACTTGGATGGCCCTTGTTATGAAGAGAGAAGGTAGAGATCAAAAATGGAGGAAGAGAGAGATGGAGATGTGTTTAGGGTTTGTGAGGGAGAAGACAAACTGACCCAAATACGTTTTGGGGGTTAGATACACGACCACAAGATAAATGACCAAAATACCCTCATTAAAAATCTCAATCTGTACACTTTTAGAAATTCTCATCCAGACGGGAGACTCGTCGTCCGGACGACCGCACCAAACCTTTCGGACGAGACCCATCCTCGTCCGGACCAGACCTCCTGAAGCTTTCTCCGAACTTGCTGGTCCCTTGTACGAAACATGAGCTTTCCTCGTCTGGACGAACAGGTAGAGAAATGCTCGGAACTGCTTGCAATCACTCCGGCCCGTTCACGACACGTCCAAGAACACTTCCTCAACATTCCAGATCTTGAATGGATGTCCTAAGGCCAAGCCAAGGCCTTCCCCAAAGCCACAAATGAAAACAACGATCGAACAATCGGTTCGCGAATATGCTGAACGCTTAGCAACCACCCGAATCCCAAGCCGAGGGAAAGAGTCCATGGCCACGAGACCAAAATCGCTTCAAGCTCATCGAATTATATTTAGAAATCAGATAATTGAGTTTAAAAAGGATTTTGAAATCTAGGTCGTTACATCTCATATCCCTTAAAGAAATTTCGTCCTCGAAATTGAGTAAAAAATAAGAGGGGGAGGAAATCAAGCCACTCGACCATCGAAACTAAATAATTTCACTCCTCAACAAGTGAATCACAAACGAAACTCACCTTCACATTGAACTTCTCAAGATTTGGATTATATGAAACATGACAACATCTTCAAATGGAATGCTAGGATTTGATATAGTCTCTCGGGTACTTAACAAACGCATGTCTTCGCAAAGGTATGATTTCGTCTCAACATCGAATGGTCCATTCACAACAACAACTCCGCAAGGGTGCATTTCACAACCCACAAGCTTACAACATGTCAAGAGTTAAAGGGATGCTTCCCGATACAAGACGGATACGCCAACACAAACCGATTTCATCGAGATATCAAAAGAAGGGAGGGTCCTACAAGTGACAACCTCATCGAGAACAACAAAAAATTGCAACTCCCAACGGCGATTCTTACCGAGCGAAGAAGAAGTAGATGACTACAAGCGACAAACGTCGGCACTTCCACATTGACCTTACAAGCTCGCATATTAGAAATTTGCATGTTGTCATTCTTCATAATTGAATAACCGCCCAACGGGTACACCGATACGCAAGGACACGCCAAGGATACGCCGATACGCCGACACACAATAGACACGCCAATACGCCGACACGGCTTGAAGGCCATATGCACGAATGCTTGGAAAATTACCACTAGACAGAACACGTCATCACACCAATACCCACGAACTAACCAAAATAAATGTAACGCATAAGTATGCTCCAAACTCTTGAGCCAAAGAAAACAACACACCAAACACATACGTCCTAGTGTGGTAACCATATGACCTTGATGATTTTCTTTGATATGCCCTGACCGGTAGCTCTTCTCAAACCAATTCACCACGTCAAACATATATCACATAACCAAAAAAAGATACTCACGCAACCACACACGCCAAAATGTGCAAGTTCCAATCCCAAACAACATGACATGGCACTAAACTCACCCCAAGTCTAGACCACAAAATCATTCGTACCCAACGTTCCCCACGATCAATCAAACACGCACTTCTTTGGTCCACGAACGTCTATCCAACAATCAAGTAACGTCCAACACACAATCGTTGCAAAAGATAATGGGAGTCTCTTATCCGACTAAGATCTCGCAACCGAAAAGGGGACAATCGCATTCCGATAAATAACACCACGATGATAGAAAGGTAATCCACCAAAAACATAGTCCTTCGAACGAGAAAGACTTTCACAAAGAAGAAGAACGAAATGCGATCATCAAGTGTCACCCAACTAGAGAAACAAAGAGGCACATCATATCACATGGGTGATTCACAATGTGAGGTGTAACTCAAACAGGACACCACAAGGAATGGGAAAGGTCCCACCACATGAATCAAACAAGATGCAAGTCCAAGAAACATCATTCAAGAATCAACAAGTCTTACAATATACATTGAACGAAGTACAATTCAAATGAATGCTATTAAGGAGTCAACAAGCTCCGCAATGAGTCATCAACAAGGTACAACAAAACACTAGGCACAAAGAAGGCTCTGATTCAAGGCCAAAGACCGTCAACCAAAGAAATGTCAACCCATGGCCCACGGCCAATCAAATACAAGGCTTCCTAAATTTTCCAAGACCCATTATCCTACGGTTCATGAAACATACGGTACAAAGTATGATCCAAATGAAACGATCAAGGAGAAGCCGAAATCTCTTTCGTCAATGAGCTAGGAATGATTTAAACAAGCGCATTCGTTCAAGGCACTCACGACGCAATTCGCAACCATATCAATAACTTGTGGGGGAACAACCAACGCTATTCAATCAAGAAGACCCCGAACACAAAAAGTATAAACAACTCTCAAGGGGCAGCTAAGCCTCCATATGAGTAGCAAACCCGAATTCCAACAAACGGACCTCTATGTCGAACCTCTCCTGACCAACCGACCTCAAACCAAGGCAAGGTAAGAATTTCAACAATGGATAACATGTTACATCCAAACTTAACTCCACGGACTAACAAATAATGGCATCGCAAAGCGTACAAAATCCAAAACGAGCGCAACCAAATCAATTTTGCGAAGAGATATGACCAACGAGTCATACCGCTTAAAGAAGAATGCTAGAATATCTTGGCAACGCTTCAAGATTTCTACGAAGACAAAAGAGGGAACACAAACTCGAACGGACCCTAAGGCCTATTTCACCAACCACTATACAAGTGTTCACATCCCAACATGGAAAGACAACCAACCTTGGGACTAAAAGGGCTCCAAGGGGTACTACTAATCATCAGACTAAAGCCAAGGTCACCAAAATTTCCAAAATCTTAACACAACGTGCCAACAAGACCCAAGTTCCGTCTTACCAACAACCATACGAGTGATGATATCAACAAAAATCCTCGAGTATTTTCACAAATCTCATCTTGCCACAATCACAACCTCAACTCTAACAAAATAAAAGAGCCTAAAACCCAATAATAACCACAAAAGACGCATCATGATCACTAGAAGTGGGGGCACTAGAGCACACCAACACCGCAAGGCAACTAGACTTGCCACTAGAGATCAATACT
>NMUG010009207.1:0-11358 GCA_002855965.1 Monotropa hypopitys
TCTAAAATTGCCTCTAAGACTAACTAGGACTCTTGTCCTTCATTCCCACATAAAACAAATAAAACATTCCCCTGCTTTGCCTCCAATATGGACCAATACCAAGTAAAATCGTGCACACATTGCATTGGGAAGCAATGGCACAAAGCACAATGCTGTCAGAAAATTCTGTCTGCTGGCTGTCTGCACCGGTGCAAGGTGATGTTGCACCGGTGCAAAGTAGTTCTGGTTTGCATCAGTGAATGGTTGCATCGGTGCAGGGATCTTGGTGCACCGGTGCAAACTCTTGTTCAAAGTTTCTGTTGGGATTCATGTCTTCCCTGCATCGGTGCAGGGGTCTTGTGCACCGGTGCAAACTATGGTAATTTGCCACTGCAGAGATTTGAATACAGTTGCATCGGTGCATGTATTGTGTGCATCGGTGCAAACTCTGGATCTTTGTTTCTGCAACACTCTGCACCGGTGCAGGACTGATATGCATCGGTGCAAACTCTGTTTGTTGGATTCTGCTCAATGTTGCACCGATGCAGGACTGATATGCACCGGTGCAGAAGTCTGGATTTCTGCAGTATGCTGGGAGGAAGGCAGTCATCAAGGTTGAGAAGATGGATTTGGCTCCAACTCCACCATTACAGATCGTCAATCACAAGGGAACACTCCAGAAGAATGTTTGTGCATTTTGCCATCAATTCGTACCCTTCATACTTGTATTCCTGTAATCACACGAACTAAGAGCAAGCGTAAAATATCCCATAAACTATCAAGTTACATCAAATGTTCATAATAAAAGGATCGGAATTAGCTCCAATATGTTACCATATTTGGAGCTAAACAACAATGTCACGTAAAAGTTTCAAGTTCAGTTCAAGAAGATGGCAACAGGAAAAGGTAACGAATTTCAAGAACAACAGAGGGGTACTGGAGTGGACAAAAGGGCCATAGAAAACCACCCTGGTCCTCAACCAGCACCCAAGAAGATGAAAGGGCAATCTCGTTTCCAAAGGTTTATGCACGGTAGTCCAAGTCAGCATACTGATAAGGGAAAGGAAATTGAAACACCAAACATTAGGCGTTTGGAAGAAGAAGAATATGTAGCAATGGAAGACGACGATTATTATTCAGAAGAAGAAAGCATGTCCCGTTCCTTGGGTTCTCAATCCCGATCTAGATCTAGGTCTATTAGGGATGAGGACTTGGTGGAAATGGTCAAAACTCAAGCCCAAACCATCACGCGTTTGGAGGGAGAGATGAATCGCCTAGTCCAACAGCAAAATCCAAAGGTGGTAGACCAAGCACCACCGACGGTCAACGTTTCAGAGGACCAAGGAAGGAAAACAGACAATATTAACCCTAGGCCCGTTGGGAACCAGAGAATGAAACCTAATGCCTTGGGAAGAGTTCGTGGTGTCAACAGGGGAGTAAGGAATCCATCCCTCCTCCAGAGATAGAGGCGGGTGGTTAGGGGTTCCCAACAACCTAGTGAATGCCACATCCATACAAGAAGTCACATGAATAAGGCAACTCCGGCAAGATCAGTCGCCTATGTTATGGACCTCAGGGAGCAAATAATGCGATGTAGGGCTCCTGTTCAAGTGCAGCAGAACCAGCAGAACCAGGGTGGGGGCAGTGAAGAAGACCCAGAAGACCTAAATGACCTATGAAGATGGATTGACGAGCATCTCAGGGGTAGGAGAACTTCCCAAGAGATGTCTAAGCGTGCATTCCAGTATATAGGGCCACCAATAGCCCTGAGATATAGCTTTATGGGCAATTGATCCCCCCTGTGTGGTTGTCACACACTCCTTCATGAATCTTGAACAAGAATTGTTGAACAAGTGCAGGATGCATACACAGGAGATAGGGTCCCGTGAAGGATTTCTTGTACAAAACTTCATCTAGTGAAAGCCAAAATCTTGCTGCTTTGATTCTGAGCTTATGGGACTCCTTCTTGTCTTTTGGAAACCTGTTCATTTTGAGGTATAAGATTATGAGGTCCATCCATCTCGGACCCATGTCCACCTCCTGTACTTCTTTTTGTTCTTGAATCTGAATGCTTGGCCATTGAACGGTGTCCACATAGACTGTGCGGTGGAGCTCTGAAGATACTGAGGAAGCAAGACATGCCAGTGCGTGTGCATGGCTGTTCTACTTTGATGTAATCTGGACTATCTGAACTTTATCAAATACTTTCAATTTCTTCTTAACTTGAATGGCGTACAATGCCATTCGATCATCCTTGGTGGCGTATTCGCTAGAGAGATGGTTGACCACCAACTGGCTGTCACAATGAATCATCAGATTATTTGCTCCACATCTCTGTACACTGCTCAATCCTGCCAGCATTGCTTCATACCCGGCTTCATTGTTTGAGACTTTAAACGCTAGCCGTATTGATTGATCCAGAACTAACTCTTCCGGGGATATCAATACAACCCTTACACTTGATCCCTTATTGCAGGCCGATCCATCTACGTACAGCTTCCACAGCTCATTCGTAGATGGCTTATCAGCCTTTAACTCGGAATGTGTAGGGTTCTTCTCTACTCCATCTTGTTGATCCGGTACTGGGATAGGACCTTGTGAGAATTCAGCAACAAAATCTTCCAGGACCAATTTAACTGACCACCCCGCCACCCTTCCAGACAGGTTTTCCTTTCTCAGAACAGGCCCAACTGGGTGAGTGGTGGTCACTTTAATTGGATGGGCAAGGAAATAATGTTGAAGCTTCCTGAAGGTCATCGCCAAGGCAAGAATCAACTTTTCCAATAGAAGATATCTGGTCTCCGCGTCTAACAATGTCTTACTTACATAGTAGACTGGTATATGTTGTCGTTCTGCCTCCTTGATCAGCACTGCACTTACTGCATGCTCTGAAACTGCAAGGTATACTATCAATACCTCTCCTGGATCCGGTGTGGCAATTAGTGGTGGTGCTGCCAGATACTTATTCAAATCTTGGAAGGCTATCTCACAATCTGCCCCCACATATGACGCACTCTTCTTCAACAGCTGGAAGAACGATCTGCACTTGTCCGAACTGTGACTGATGAAGCAGTTCAGCGCGACAATCATCCAAGTTAATCGTTGCACCTCCTTGGTCGTTCTAGGACTTTGGAGGGTCTGCAAGGTAATGATCTGGTCCGGGTTAGCATCAATTCCTCTTTGTGTCACTAAGTGCCCCAACAATTTGCCAGAATTGACTCCAAAGGCACACTTTGAGGCATTTAGCATTAACTTGAACTATCTCGGTACTTCAAATGTTTTACACAGATCAGCAAGGTGGGAGTCCACCTCCCTAGACTTCACCACTATGTCGTATATGTATACTTCCATACCTTTGCCAATCAGATCCCGAAATATGAGAGTGGCTAATCTCTGATAAGTTGCCCCTATATTTTGAATCCCAAAGGGCATGACTTTATAACATTAGAGTCCCAATAGAGTGATAAATGAAGTTGTCTCCTCGTCATGCTTATACATAGTGATTTGATGGTAGCCTCTATAGGCGTCCAAAAAACTCATACGCTTGTATCCTGTCGTGGAGTCGACCAATTGATCAATTTTAGGCATTGGGAAACTATCTTTTGGACATGCTTTATTAAGACTGGTGAAATCCACACATACACGCCAGGTTCCATTTTTTACAACAACTGTGTTAGATAGCTACTTAGGATAGTACACTTCTCTTATTGTATTTGCTTTCAATAGCCTATCTAGTTCTTCAAGCACGACTTCAGCATGGTGAGCGGCTGATCTTCTTCTTTTCTGCATGACTGGCCGGTGGCATAGATTGACATTAAGGTGATGACATATCACGCTTGGCTCTACCCCCGGCATTTTTGCCAGAGTCCAAGAGAATACGTCTATGTTTTCCCTCAACACCCATTCCAACTTAGAGGCATCTGTTTCAGGGAGTTCTTCCCCGAGCAGGAAGTACCTATCCTTGCCATACTCGTGCACGGGGACCTTTATCAAGTTTTCCACCACACGGGTATTGGGGTCCATGCCCACATCTTCAAAGATTGGATGGTCTGGGACTCCGATGGTCTTCACTTGTTCTGCACTTGGGGTGTGTTTGATTGACGCCAAAAAATAGTTTCTAGATAATTTTTGGTCCCCCCTTATGCTCTATATCCCCTTAGGACCCGGGAACTTGATCACCTGGTGGTAGGTGGATAGTATAACACCCATCCTATGCATCCACGTGCGGCCAATTATGGCATCGTAAGTTGATGGGAGATTTACCACCAGGAATTCAACTTCCTTGGTAACCCGCCTAGCTCGGACGGGAAGGACAATGGAGCCTAGTGGCCACACTGGGATCGCACTGAATCCAATTAGGGGGATCTTGGCTTCTTTCAATTCTTTCTGAGTCAGTCCCATTTTTTTGAACACCTGGAAATAAAGGATCTTGATAGAGCTGCCCTGATCTACCAAGATCCATTCTGTGTCAAATCTGTTGATATTGAGGGTGATCACCAAGGCATCACTGTGCGGGAAGGTGACCCCCTTAAGGTCGTCATCAGAAAATGAGATTTTGTGCTGCTTCGGGGTTGTCTTCTCTTTGTCTCTTCTGGCCAAGCTGAAGAATGTGTTGCTCTGAAGCTTCCCCCCTTTTCTGTGCTCAAGCCTGACTTCTTTTGACATAGTCCTCCCCACCATAGATCATATGGATAATGCCAGTAGGGGCCAGGTCCTCATCTGAACAGTCACCCCGTCTGTCCACCCGTCTAGGCCTATCACCCCGAGCAGGTGTCTGGGCGAGGTACTGTTTCAAATGATGCACCTCCATCAGCTTTTTTAAGAACTCTTTGAAGTCCACGCACTGCTCGGGCATGTGGCCGAACTGTCGGTGGTAGCTGCATTTTAACCCAGTAGCCTCCAGCTCTTCCCTATTTCCTCTATGCAGTGCAGGCCACTTCTAAAAAGGCTCGTTCTGAAGTGGGTAAACAAGGCGAAAGATGGACACGTTGAACACCGTTCTGATGACCTTGTATGAATCCGGACCCAGCCTTGGCATCCTCAGGATAGGCTGCTGGTTAAAATTGGTCTCCTGCATGACAGGTGTCTGCTCGCACTGCTCGGGAGATTACTGTAGGCTTCTTATTCTTCTTCTTATTTTCTTTTGATTCCACCACATTAGTGTGGTAGGGTTTGTTGGTAGTGCAGCTAGCCTCCCTGTATTGTTTCTCCTCCAGTTTGGCATATTGCTCCACCCTCTCCATGGGCTCCGGGAATGTCTCTACAAGGTTCAAGGTTAGGGACTCCCTCTGTTTCTCACCAAAGGAGAGCCCCAGTTTGAACATGGAGATGGATTGCATCTCGGTGCAATCCTCGACATCATTGTACATCTCCACACACCTTCTGCCATACTCTCAGAGATTCTCGTTAGCTAGCTTTCTTAGCGGCGTCAAAGAATCAAAGTGTTTGGGAGCAGCATGGATGGTCATAAAGTGTCCAACGAACATCTTGGCTAATTGCTCCCAAGAAGTGATGGATTGTACCGGGAGCTTGTGGTACCATGTTAGAGATGAACACCCCAAGCTCGAGTGCAAAAGTGTATGTCAGAAATTGTTAGAAGTGTCAGAAGTTCTTACGGATCATCCACACGTTGTCCATGGACCTTGCTCTACTCACAAATCCATGGCCCTTTGCTGAGTGGGGCCTAGACATTGTGGGTCCATTGCCGACAGTGTGGGGAGCCAAGAAGTACTTGCTGGTGGGGACAGATTACTTCACCAAATGGATAGAGGCAGATTCATTGGCAAAGATTACATAGCACAATATAGAACAGTTCATGTGGAAGAATATTATCACTCATTTTGGAATCCCTTATGTCATTGTATTAGACAATGACACACAGTTCCAAGACAAGTTTAAGAACTTTTGCACAACATACAAAATCAAAAAAAATTATGCCTCAGTCAGCTATCCTCAGAGCAATGGCCAGGTGGAGGCATTGAACAAGACTGTGCTAGATGGGATCAAGAAGAGATTGAAGAAAGCCAAAGAAAGGTGGACAGACAAGTTGCCGTTAGTCCTTTAGGCTTACCGCACTATGCCCAGATGGGCTACCGGTGAGACTCCTTATTCACTTGCCTATGGCTCAGAAGCAGTGATACCGCTTTAAATTGGGATCCCAACCATTCAGACAGAGTTGGTAGAACAGGGGCAATGACCAAGCCTTACCCGTACAGCTAGACCTAGAAGAAGAAATGTGACACCCCAGTCTAAGGTGTCAACTGGAGTCCCAGAGAGGAGATCCAGGTCAGTGGACAAGTCCCACATCACTTGGTGTATGTAAGTTGTGTGTGCTATAAATAATAGATCATGAACCTACCTTGCGCAAGGCCTTTTAAAGTCGTGCGGGCATCAAAGCCCATTGGAACATCCCAGTTAAGTGTGTTCATCCTGGATTAGTCCAAAGATAGGTGACCCCTTAGGAAGTCCACTGGGACTTGGCGGCCAAAGCGGACAATATTGTATAGGGCGGGGCGGGTCATTACATATGGTATCAGAGCCTACACCAATCGGAAATGTGGGACCAGAGGAGAATCTTGACCCCACATGAGGACGTGTGGTCCGAGTGGGGAAGATTGTGACACTCCAGTCTAAGGTGTCAACTAGAGTCCCAGAGAGGAGATCCAGGTCAGTGGACAAGTCCCACATTGCTTGGTGGATGTAAGTTGTGTGTGCTATAAATAATAGATCATGAACCTACCTTGCACAAGCCTTTTAAAGCCGTGTGGGCATCAAACCCATTGGAACACCGCGCTGCCAGTACTTGTAGGATTTTCTGAGAAGGAAAATCCCAAAAAATAAGGCAGTGCGGCAAGTAAAAGAATGCAAGGCGCATCACAAGTAAGAAGCAAAGCAAAAGCAATGTAACAAGCAAAGTAGATACAAGAAGTATAAAGTAGAGGCATTCATCAGAAAAGAAAGAAGTTCATAGTTCAAAAGGAAAATCACAAGTCACAGTCATCCCTAAAAGATTTAAGGCAAGGATACCAGCAAGCTAGTTGCTGGCATCGATAGTTCAAAGGAATTATTACAGACCCATCAAAAACAAAATTAAACAGTCATATCCAACTTTGGTGCATCAGTGATGACATTTTCAGAGGATGGCTCTGTAGTAGCATCCAATGGTGGATCAGAATAAGATGTTGTTGAAGGAGGAATAACATCTTGCGAAAGAGGCTCAGTAGTTGTGGAAGTTGGGTGGATGGCAGCTAAGTCCGTGGGAGGATCTGCAGAAGGTGGCATGGTCAAAGAGACCGACCCTTGGGTCTCTAGCATGATCATTTTCTCCTAATGCTGGGGACTGTGGTAGCCGGTTTCTGCCGAGCGAGCTCTTCGGTAGCTGACCCTCCGGATGTGAGGTGTCGGTTATGGCCGACGGTCTTGTGTGGTCCCTGCAGAAAAATAAGAGGGGTCCCCCTGCTTGGCTTCTGCAAAATAGAGGTTAGTGCCCGCCGGTCGGTTTTGACCAACGGGGTCTCTGATGCTTAAGTTAGTAACTGTTTTAGGAGAGGTTAAAGCAAACGAGAGGAGGTCGGACGGTAACGGTCGGAGATCAAAAGTCTGGATTGATCGCTCGATCCCGTGAACAGTACCCACGGGTGGTATTTATAGATAAATATTGACTTGGGGCTCAAGAATATTAAGTGGGCCGTACGTCAAGGGCCCTCCAGTGGGCCTGGACGGTTGATGGACCGGGTTAGGTCGTACAGACGGAGCATCTGGGCGGATACTCCACGACAGTGACTGGAGGGTGACCCTCCGGGTGGTCCGGTCCGTACGGGAGAGGGTCGCAGAGCGACGAAGGGAATTACCAAAGGCTCGCTGACCGGACGTTACTGATCGGCGCGGACCCTCCGGTCCGGACGGGCCTTTGTGGCCGACACCTTTATGATTGGTTTTATAGTAGAGCTTTCCTCCTAAGATATGGGTCCGGTCACCACAATAGCCCCTCAATCTTTCCCAAATTTTTGGAAAAGATTGAAATTGGTCTACCGGACGCCATGTTTCGGAAGAGTAGTAACTTTTCTTCGGCGTCATCTATGGCGTCAGCTGGCAGGTGTCAAGACGTTGATTAGACACGACTGTCAGGGGCTGCCACGTGTCGCACTCCGATTGGCGGGTCAAACGGACCGCCTCGATAAGTGTGCCGAATTATTAATGTTTACAGCTGTGTCCCGTACCTGGGGGGAACCTATAAATAGGTCTGTTTAGCATGACCTTCGGTGTTCTATTCTGTACGTAAGAGGCCTCCGGAGAGCTTCATTCCCTTCGGCAACTGCATTGCTTTGCTTTGTTATGGATCAGATAGTCGACCTGTCTTCTTCTTCGTCGCATTCTGAGCTGAATCCCTTGTTTCAGCCGACTCCCACAGAGCTTACGCCTGAAGCTATCTCGAAGATGTCGTCGCCTACCAGAGACGCTACGCCCGGAGCGTCATCCTCGAGGCAGCCTCCGGTCAGCGGCCGAGGCAACATTGTTTGGCACTTCTCTGATGAGGCTGAACCCACATACGCGGATTTGGGAGGGCGGCCGGCCAGTGTATTAAGAGGGTCACAAAGGAGAGCCAGGGACGAGTCCTGCCCCTACCTTCGTTTCTTTCGAGGAGGAATTACCTAGTTTGAGGAGTTCTCCCGTCGGTATGAGATTCCGAATACTGTAACTTGTGCGGAGGTCGGGCCGTTGGTCACATACTCGGAGGACCACATTACTGTGTCGTTGATGGCCGTGACCGAAGGCCAGCTGAAGTTTCCTCTGTCTCCGTTCATCCGAGGGCTTTTACATGCGTTTCAACTTGCGCCAAATCAGTTATCGGTAAACTGCTACCGGACCATGAGTTGCATCCGGGTTCTGTGTGTCAGGCATGATCTTGAGTTCCTTCTGTCGGACCTTATGGGTCTGTTTTCATTATCTCGCAACCGCTCTTCCGGCCGGTACTTTTTTACCCCTCGGAAGCCCTATGGTGACATTTTTATGAGGCTGCCGGATTCAGAGAAGTGGGGGAATATCTTCCTTCAGGTTTTTGGTGAGTACAACTTTCGCCTGGATGAGGATCACCGAAACCATATCACAATCAAAGAAGGAAGGCCTTACGTGTCAGCAATATCCAAACACTTGAGATCCTCGGCATCGCCTGCCCGGATCGCAGCCCTTGTCAGATGTGAAGGCAGGGATGCTCCTACCCTTCTGGGATACGAGCCAACGTACAACAGCTTTCTTGAGGACCGGAAAGCAAGAGGGAAGAGGAAGCTGGGAGAACATACGGAAGCACCAGCCCCTGTCCGGAGGCATATGACCGTCTTGGAGTTCTTCGAACAGATGGAGGCTCCGGGTGGTCCGGTGCAGGAGCCGCCAGAGACGGATGCGGATGGGATGCCTACACAGGCTAGGGCCGCCGATGTGCCGGAGGACGCCCCTATCGGAGGTCAACCGAAGCTCATCCCTGTGAAGCAAGAGTATGAAGATGAGGAGGTTATGGAGGGCATGACATATACACTCCGGCCGCCACGGCGGCCATTCGTCCCAAGACCTCCCGAGCCATGGGCCCCTAATTTCAGAAAGCTCGATGGTAGAGTTGTTCTTACAACGGACGGTGTTACTGTTGATCCGAAGGTTTCATACCCTTTGCTCCGGGCACTGCAGCTTCCGGTCGATATGAATGCTATTCCGACTTCGATTGAGGATATGTACGATCACGCCGGCTCAAGTCTTATAAAGGTATCCTCTTATTTTCTTTCTGTCGGACCTCTGAGGACAACTGTTATTCTGATCATTCCTTGTCAACTGTAGGCCTGTCAGAGTCTTTCAGGTCTATACAGGACCAGTCAAAAGATACTCCAGTCATCGTACAAATGGGTGGGCGTCAAGCAGAAGGAGGCGGAGGCTGAAAGAGGTTATCTTCATCAGGAACTCGAGGTGATGACGGCGAATAGGGACCGGTGGAAGAAGAAGTTTGATGCCGGATCGGGCAATGTTCCCGAAGCTGGGGGAGTCAGCTAGGAGGAGTTTGAGAAGGCGGTGGCCGAAGCCGACAAGAACGCCTACATTGAGGGTCTCAAGGCTGCCAGGGAAGTTTATAGTGAGGAAATGGAGGAGGTGTGCCCGAAAGCTCACGAGATCGGCTTCAGGGGAGGCTATAGCATGGCCTTCCACGAAGCCTGGAAGATGGCGTTGGATACGGCTGGAATCCCTGCAGACTCTTCTTTCTGGATGAACGTAGTTGTGCCCGAGCGCACAGTCCCTCCGCTGGAATTCCTGGACGATTATTTTCCAGCTGCCCGCCGTCGGATGCTCCTGTAGTGGCACCGGTGAATCCGGTTGCTGATGTGCCGGAGGAGTCGGGTATAAACTTGCCAGAGGGAGCTTCACAAAACGTGCCAGAAACTGTCACAACTGGTTTGCCGGAGGCTGCTTTTGCTGCGGTGCCGGAGGCTACCCGTTCGGCAAAATTATAATGTCGTTCTTTTGTATTTTTCCTATACACAGTCTGTATTGTACAATAGTTATGAGAAAAATATTAATTAATGTTACCTCATTCCTGTCGGCGTATATTAATAATGATTTCAGAAGTAGATCCGGAGAGAGCATGTCGGGAGACCTCTCGCCGGAGAGCGATTGAATGGTTCGATCATATTAATTATGAGTGTCCAGATGGGTGTTGATAATAGTTGATTGCCGATAGATCGGTCGGATAAATGATAGCCTTGTAAAGAGGGAAATAGCCCCTGGCTGCTGCTAGTTGCTCGTAAGGTTTTCAAATAAGAGCGATGGTCCGGGTTTTCGCCGGAGGCATATAAGAGACCCAGATTAGGGTAGCGTCCGGATAAAAATAGAGTTCCGTGATGCATGGTCGTCCGGATTGAGTTCAGATATGTGCATGAGATAGCCCCATAATAAGGGGGGCGTCCGGATTGATGGGGAGATGGCCTTGAGCCATAAGGTGGACGGCAGGTTATAGCCGAGTCAAAACTCGCGCCTTCCGGAGCCATGATGATAGATGACCTGTCCAGCCATAGGATGGTCGACAAGTTCTAACCGAGTCAAAGCTCGCGCCTGCCGGAGCCATGATGAAATAATTCGTCCAGAGTTATAGGGTGGACGACAGGTTATAACCCAGTCAAAGTTGGCGCCTGCCGGAGCCACGGTCTTTATTGCGGTGACCCGGCCAAGCCAGACGGTTGGTCTTCGGGATGGGTAGACAATCCAGAGCCATGGTGATGGACGGTCGGGTTATAACCGAGTCAAAGCTCGCGCCCACCGGAGCCATGGGATGGTCGGAAGGTTATAACCCAGTCAAAGTTGGCGCCTGCCGGAGCCATGGTGATGGATGAATTGTCCAGAGCC
>NMUG010009208.1:0-11357 GCA_002855965.1 Monotropa hypopitys
TACATTTAAGTACCAATCAACATGTGAGTCCTCTCTCCCTCCCTATATTCGGTTCTCTCTCTTACACGTGCTGAAGATCTAAGTTATAGTTGCCCCACCGCTACGGAGAAGTTTCCCCCCGTTGTTTTTATAGTTTTTGTTCTTTGTAGATCTGATTTTGCTTGGAAATCAGACTTACGCAGTTGTAGAATTGTTATTTGTTGGGTTTGATTCCTTCAATTTATCGGAGGTAGGAGATGATGGTAGTTTAAGGTTTGATTTTCATTTTTATCCTTCAAGCACTGTATTTGCGTCAATTTTTATCCTTCAATTTTTTGGTTGCTGGGTTTCAAAATAAATACACAAGGGGGCAATGGAAGATGGGAAATATAGTTTTTAGGGTCTGCGATTCTTCCTCCTTTTAGTTTTTTAGGCAGTAGAAGTTCGTTGTGTGCAATTTAGTGAAATTGGTTCCATCTATAAAATCGGTTTCGTATATGTGTGAAATTGGTTAAGTTTGTGAAATTAGTTTTACATAACGGGAAACCACTCTATAAAATCAGTTTCACTCTATAAAACTGGTTCCGTATCATCTATAATTATAGAATCCCGAAACACTATGTTTTCACCGGGAATACTCAGAGCTTCGTGTGAAAGCTACTTGAGAATGGGCAGAAGAGGTGAACGCTCTGAGTTATATTGGGTTACTCTGTCTATGTTGTCACTGGGAACGTGAACGCTACCTGAGAACGGGAAAGGAGGTTTACTCTAAGTTCCCTACACATTCAGTTATATTGGGTCTTGGATGTGTACACATGGACATGTAGATTCTGCCATATGTCTTATCTCTCTATATATATGTGTGTGTTCTGTAGATGTATTGTGCAGTGTATTTGCAAGTGTTCAAATTCAATGGTAGGTGTGTATAACGTCTGTGAGTGGAGTGGGTTGAACGGCAGGTCTTGGGGAGGGTGGTTTTGCAGGAGTTCATGTCTCGGGGAGGGTGGTTTTGTAGGAATTCAGGTCACGCATAAATGGTTTTTGTGTATGGTGTTTCACATCCCATATGCGTACCAGTACAAAGAAACCGGGGTCGTGTTTTTCGGGTCTCGGGTGGAAACCAAAAAATGTAAAAAAATATTTTATGCTACCATGTAAAAATCAGCCCGTTCGGTTAACTTTAACTATTTTCATATTTCACAGTATACAGTTACAGTAACTGTGTACTGACAGTTAAAGTTATCTGATCGGGCTAATTTTTTACAAGGTAACATAAAATATTTTTTTATATTTTTTTGGTCGAATTGGATTTTCCATCCGAGGCTCGAAAAACACGGCCTCGGGCAGTGCGTGCGCGTACGCACATCCCATGTGCGTGCGCATAGCCGGGTTCATTAATTAATATGGTTTCTGTGTATGGTCTTGGGAAGGGAAATAGTTTAGGTCTCGGGTCTGTTATAATTTGGGTTTTGTGTATGGATCGGATGGGACGTGGCGTAGTTGAGGTCTTAATTACGTATGATGTGTCAAGATATGATGTGACAAAAATTTTGTTTTGAACCATTGAATATATCTCTTATACATTACACATGGATTTATGTCCCTGGACACACATGAATTGATTTCGCATACAACACACAGTGACCATTAAAAGACCGTACACAGAAACACCATACACAACCATTCAATTGATTTCTACATTTTGTACGCTAATATATTTTTAAACTTCAATTACGATACGAATGGTGAACCCATCTTTTTGGTAGTAAGCGCAACATAATACGTAAGGGCACGGGGCGACAAAATAGAAAGCGCAACACAATACGTAAGAGTACGATAAAACTTCAGACATTAATAGTGCCTTCGGCACTTTGCAGTGTTTTCGGCACATATGATGAGTGATGACACTCGGTCTGTGTTTTTGATATAGCACGTACCGATGGGACGGGTTGACATAATAGAAAGTGTAACACAATACCTAATAGTATAACGAAATTTCGGTTATTAGTAGTGCCTTCGACACTATTTCGTGCCTTCGACACTTTTAAGTGCGTTGCGCTGAAGAGTAACTTCGACACTGACATATAATTTATGTCTTACACTCTTGAAAGAATTCGGGTGTTAGTAGTACTTTCGATACTAATTCGTGCATTCAGCAATTTAGAGTGCCTTCGACACTAATGAGGAACAACACTTGATCAGTGTTTTCGGTATACATTAACGAAATCGAGACACCGCAACATAATATAAAGAACAACACAATACCTAAGGGAACATTGAAACTTTGGGTGCGAAGCCGATTTTTTTCAAGTTCAAATTTATTTCTATAACAATTGTCCTTTTTAGTGCATACAACATAGGTATTCTTGACTCAATAGGATAAGCCACTCTGATCACTTCAAGAAAGCGTTTCAAATTCACACGTGTGCGATAACTCAGAAAAAATTTAGAAAAATAAACTCACTCTACAACGATGAAACTAATTTATTCTGGCATTTGTATCAAATTTGCTCTGCAATTTGGTTCTGCTGAATATGTATTCATTGTATCCAATTTGTTTTGCAATTTGGTGTTGGCATTTGCTTCAGGTACTGATGTTCAGTCACAGGTTCCCAATTTTGAACATTGGCGACTTGAGTTCAAATATTAGTATAAACAATCATTTGTACGGCACAACTCCATAACACAATTGCACAATGCACAACACAATTGCAGCAACCGAAAAAATTGCAGAAAGTTTAAGCCTTTAGACAATCCAACACAATTTTATCCAATAGACAATCCAACACAATTGCACATTGTAGCAAATTGCAGCACATTGCAGCACAATGCACAATTTTAGCGTATGACCCGTGCCGATGGCACGGGTGACAGAATAGAAAGTGAAACCTAAAGAATAACTTCGACACTGTACATATAATTCATGTCTTAAACACTTATGACATACAATAGTACCAAAGAATTGAAAACACAATGCAATAAATAAAGTGTTAAAACAATCAAATTAAAAAAACTTCAATTAATCTTAAAATAAATTTCATTTTTTAAAACAAAATTACAGAGTTAGTAGAATACAACCAAAGTCGTGTAAAATACAACCACTACAATTGGTATAGAATACAAAAAATGCAAAAGTCATTAACTGCAGGAAATCACGTGTCCGGACTGTTAATAAAAAATAACACAAACTCGTCAAGATAAAAACATTGCTCATGGAACCATTAACGACAGGAAATCAACTTCAACAAAGAAAATCATTTCAAAAAATTACCTGGAAACAAAAAGAATTTTGTAGAATTTATATGGGAGAAATAGATATATTGATTATGTGAGTAACAAAACTAACAAAAATTAACAAAAAAAAAAAGAGTAACACAGTTGATGGTTGTATGAGTAATCATACTAACAAAACTAACAAAAATGTGTCCAAACTGTTGAAACAAAATTAACCAACGTACTTCATAAATATTTTGTACAAACAAACACCAATGTTCTGTATCTGTTTTCACAGCCAAATACCATTTCTCTAACTGGTCGGTAAAAAATTTACGTAAACAGAACTAATATGGAACAAAATTGAGAACAAATAATATACAGAAACAAAATGTGATGGGTGCAAAATAAACACTACTGAAACCATATTATTGCTCTGCATAGTCACTCAGGACTGGGTAAAAGTGTAGTGCAAAAAAATGTATTCTCTTGTTCAATGATCACTTGTTTTACTGGGATGAACTTCTTAAGTGTTATAAACTTCTAAAGTAACAGAATTGGATAAACTATATTGTTATCAACTGCATTGTTCTTCAAGCCAAATATCAAAAAGTGAACATCAACTACAATGTAAAAGACTCTCGTTCTATCTTCTCCACAAATTCTCGTATCTTCGGATCAAATAAACAGTCACGCACGTACTTCCTCTTCTTCATCCTCTTGTACGCCGCCATCTAGAGCAGAAATTTGTCATCGCATACGTGTTCCATCCTGAATTGCTGGACAGCTTGTGTCTGCAGCTGAGAGCTTAATTTTTCAATCTTTGCTTCTTATAAAATGACACAGGTATCAGAATTTGGACTTTTCAAGACACCAGTGTTTGAAATGAAAAAATAAGACCTGAAATACAAAGTATTGGTGAACAAAAGTATATGTACAAAACCATCACAGATGAGGTTAGTTTCTACCGCTACCTTCTTTCAAGAGATCTCATGGACTTTTCAAGACCTCTATTCTATGAATTATTTTGGTCTCAAAAACAAACTTCGTGTCCTCCACATTATGAAAGATCGGGATTCAAATCTAGTATTAAAATCAGAAACAAATCAATGGAAATGGGACTTTAAAAAAATCATCACCGTTAGGGAACACGGTTCCACCACCTGGAACCTAAACCGGTCCCCTCACCTCGTACATGATCGAATTCTGCACTGTTTTCTCGACCGTCAATTCTTTGTGTGGAACATTCGCGTACCATGCCAGATCACTACTCATTGACCACTTGAAGGGGTTCTTGTATCCGTACGATGCAAGCACACGACACTTGAGTAGTTATTGTTTCTCTAGACAGTGCCTCTCTATGTAAATCAGTCTGTCTCTATTGAATTTTAACAATCTCGAGGCATCCTTGCAGGGAGTGTACTCATTGTACATGATGTCGCGCGATGGGTAGACTTTGACAGATTCATTAGGGATTGTGACGGAGCCATCGTCATCCTAAATACCTGTTCTCACAATCAAACTATGGTGGCATTGAGTCTACAATACCAAACCCTGCAAGGCAAAGAAAAATGAAAGGAATCAGTACGTTAACACTTTCCGAGCTTGAGTATAAACATGTATGAGAATTTTGCTGGGCTGTAGGTTGTTCGATCCCCTGAAAATACAGCGAAAAAGATAGCATCTATGTTGCAAGCCAAACAAAGCTTGGAATTCCTATTGCAACTTGCCTCATTCTTCCTAAAACTAGGTTGATTTCAAACAAAATAGGGTTTATTTTTCTGTTGAATGGAGTTCCCCATAAACAAATGTGTGGCACTGAGCCCAGAAAACCTCCCATGCACCCAATTGTCATCATACACATATAAATGATAGTCATACTACATTCATTGAACATCACACAAACTATATTCGAGGAAAGCGTAGAGGAATGGCATAAATAGAAATGCAGTACATATTAGCTGCTTTCTTTCATATAATATCAAATAAATCACACACTACTGAAATCCCAGAAGAATAACATGATTGAATATAGTTAATGGGCATGTTAGATGCTTATAATCCCAAAGTAGCAGGAAATAAAAGCCACCTAATATAATTTTGATGAAATTCAATTGCTGGAAGCTGTAAGCCAAAACCTAACCACGACATGCCACTGCATATTAGTTCTAATAAACTCTCTCCAACTTCCATAATTGTATAGAACCACATTAGAGTATTGAAGTCATCAAAGAGAATATATTTTACCATGTCACCATGTCCAAGCATCATATACTCGACAGAAGTACCTAAAGGAGTCACTCCACCAAATAAGTCTCTAGGGAAGACAATCTTAACTGGAAACTTCAGTTTTTTGGTAATCCGTTGCAATCCAGGAAGACTCAAACTATTAGCCACAGTATTAACAGGATTAGATGCTTGTTGTGTGGCTACAGAAACCATAACATTTGCACCAAAAAACCTCTCAGGATAGAATACCCATAATATGTCGTACACAAACAAACAACCAAGAAGAATTGCACAAACTTTTATGTTGGGAAGTCGCACATGGCAAAGTAATAGTTATTAGAATGAAATTGCAGTCATCAAAATGTCTAAAAAGTAACAAAAGAAGCAAGCAAGTGGCCTGAGTCGCCTGACATCTATGGAGTTTGAAAACCTAGAAAGCACAGATGTCAAAGTAGGATATTGAAAATTTGTGCTTCAAGTTGGTGACCAAAAAACATCATATCTACCCAGAAAATATGTTGAAAGCATAATGAATTGTGACAAAACAAAAAATGCCATAAAATGCATCACCATAAAAATGGAGATAAAGGAACGCAACTAAATTGGAAATGACATCATCAGAACCTGGTAATGCACAACACAATACATGCAACAAAGTACCCAGAAACAATTCATGAAACCAGACACCATAACATAGCCATGAATACACTTCAGACAACCTGTGTGGATGAAAAATAACTAAGCTACAAAGAAAAACAAATGTGATTAGAAAGACAAACTCACCAAGACAAACATCTTGATCTTTAGTAAGAAAGATGTTGGAACACTGCCAAGGGATTGACAACCAAATCAGTTATTAGGATATTTATAGGCATAGAGAAATATGATCTGAACGGCATGATGAACAATCTATACATACTTGTAGGTCTCAATGTAAAAAAACAAATACCATAATCTATACATACTTTTTTGGTCATAATATTTTCCATTTTACATTCTTCAAAGAAAAAAAACAAATACCAATCCCAAATCCATAGACATGTACACACAACACAACCCATCAATAAAAATCAAGACCCATTTTGGCAAATACCAATCTCAAATCCACAACAGAAATAGCACTGGAACCAAAAGATGAAACCCAATCAAAATCAACAACATTCAGCGAACACAAACAAACAAATCAAAACCTTGTGTTCATTCTCTGAGCCTCGATATAAGAAATAAAAAGTTTATAAAGGTTACCTATTAACTTCGGCGATGTGGGGGAGGGCCAGTGGGGTGGGGATGGGGTTTGTACAGAGAGAGATCCATTTAGGGTTAAGAAATCAAAAGTTTGCAGAGGTTACCTGCTGACTTCAGCGATGGTGGATGGCGATGGCGATGGCGATGGCAAAAGCGAGAGGGATGGCATTCATCAGTGATGTCGATGTATGGCAATTGCGATGATTTTGCGATACAATGTAGGGATGTCGTAGACGGAGGGAGGTTGTGGAGTTGCGGAGGATGGCGTCATGGGGGGTTCGACGAAATGAGAACCGATTTGGGGAGATGAGGTGAACGTGATGGAGAGAAAAGAACGGAATGAGAATCGATTTGTATCGAGAGTATCGGGAGTTGAAATATTCCCACACATCACATTTTTTGTGATGTGCATCCATCTTTACATCTTAGCTTTTCATTCCTAAACTTCATCTAATGGTCCAAAATGTCTTGCCAAAATGTAAGGGTATATGTAGCTGAAATGTATAATGGATTTGGCAAAAATGTAAAAAATAAATTATGTAACTATGGAATATTTGGTTGTATAATCAAATTATTGAATTGTAGATGATCATTTGACCGTAATACCTATACGATTGTAGCTCCTTATTTTTCATGCATCATTTTTTCCTACCACTTCAGAAAGAATAATTTCGCACGCAAACACAACTAAAGGTTAAAATACACAGAGTTTGGCAACTTCGAGGCTACATTTGCACCATACGATAGTTCGTCAAATGAGATTCTTTGAGAAAACCATGTCAATTAGAAATCCGAATAATGAATCTATGCATCCAGATAAATAGAAATAAAAGATATGTGACAGTGACAAATTTGTCTCTAAAGAATAGTTTTTTTCCTCTGAAGTGTCAACTGCACAATCACTATTGCAATGACACACAATCCAATCTCAATATGACAGTTATTGAATTCCTCATGTCAATACTAGAGAAAGCCATGTCCTTTTGGTCAATTTTAGTTATAGAAGTCAAAATAAATATTTTTGCCTTTTTCGTTGCCACTCGAGTCACAAATGGCACTTACCGGCATCACAACACCACATGGTTCAAGTACCAGAGCCTTGTAATTGAAAACTTAACAATATCATGAGAAGAATGATGACCTTTGGGCATCCATCGAGTAAATTTATGTAGCAATGTGATTTTACCCTTTTGGACAGCAACTAAGATGTCACAAACACAATGGCATATTATTTTACTTCGGAAGCATCATAATTGACATCTCGACATCGATGTGAGAATAATGATAGTCCTCGAGCTTCATTGGACAAATTGGTCCTATTTTAGCTGTCTAAAATATATATTGGAGTATTTTACGATGATACTGATAAGAAATCGAGGTATGAGCCACATAGGGGGGTGGGTAGGGAATCTCGCGTCTATGTGGGAAAATTCTTGAGAGATAGTCTTTTGAATCTTTTGCAACCCTTCTGACATCATTTGCTCAAATCCCGGTCAATGTTTGGAGAGTTAAAAAGCCAGTGAGCGAGTGAGACATGAGAAAACTCTAAAACAATGTCCAATTTTAGACGTCCAATTTTAGACCAGTGAATTTAGAGCAGCTTTTGAGAAATATATGGGGTGACCCTTCCCAAATTAAGTGTTGGGATTTTTTAAAATGCCGATACAAGATCATTGTTATAATTTATTATAGTAGGGTTTTTCTCAAATACTATTGCAAATTATGGTTTTGAGAACCATATCAGTGAACCTGCGTGTCTTGTAATCACATTTTTTACACAACGGGTAATAAAATATACATTTCATTTTTTACTTTTTTTGCGCAATGTAATATTAAAGCTCATGGGATAGATATTTTCATCCTAGTCCTGGTGGTCTAAATATAATACCTCTCAGATTTAATAGCATGGCTCAATTAATTATTTATCTTATTGAGTGTCATTTAGAAACAACAAGTTTAAAGTGGAAATAATTACATGCGTTATGTCTTGCATGTCGTAATTAAATTTATTCGATAGTTAAAGTAAGCATGATTTCAAAATCGTAATTATTGTTTGTATATTGTGGTTGTTGGTAATATAAAAGAGGTTTTGAAGGATGATAGAATGAATTTGGAAAATTTTAGTCAAAATGGCTTGGACATCGGTACTGGACCCATGGACCCATGGTTATCGGTAATCACTATGTCTGGAATGACTATTTTAAGTGTTATGAGCAAGTAGTTACCAATAATAAGTTAATTCATTATCGGTAGCTAAGGGCTTTATTATTCCTAGCTAGGTTTATGAGGTTATTGGTAACAAAGAGATATATTATAATTGGTCCATCAAGTATCGATATCACTATCGTTAGTTAGGATTAGGGCATGAGTTACCAATAATGAGTGCATTAGTGGTTATCAGTAACAAACTATTTTTTAGCAAACCTAATGACATGCCATGTCCTAGCACAACACCAATAGGGGTCGCACGAACACGGAGACATGACATTCAACGCCACCTCTACATTAATAACACACTCTTCACAAAATAATAATAAACAATACCTTAGCTAACCACCTCAAATATGCAACAGACACAATGGAAGACTTATATTACACAATTAATCAATCCCTTACAACTTAACCTACAATTTATTAAACATTATTATGAGATACAATAGTAATTAAAAAACTCAGCTAAACCACAAAGACTACTATACATCACCCAAAACCAGCTCCTGACATCATATTTGCCTGCCACAACTATATAAGGCCAACCATACCACCCCGCCTACAGTGGACCCAAACCCAAACTCTCCTAAATGTGGATTTCTTACAAAAAGACAACAACAAGAAAATCCATTAGTTTGTTAGGTATGACAAGTATATATACCAACACTAATAACCACCAACAACAAATATTCTGCATTCTGTTAACAACGAATATTCAACCATTATACAACTCTTGCTTCTCAACGAAAGACACACTTCTCTTATACTTTACACATTCACAACTTTAAATTCACAACTTTACATTAACAACTTTACATTAACAACTTAAGTATCCAACTCTTATATATGACTTTTTCATGACTCTTATAAATGGATGTAATGTCTGACTCTTATAATCAGGTTAATAACCTAGCTCTTATATTCGGCTATTATGCACAGTTCTTAAATACAAGCACGTCTGATTGACATGAACACTTCGCCATGTATACACAATCTCGATGACTAATAGTCTCAATGACTAGTAGTATATTATTGTCAGCCATTTATATTAGCATTATATCATGTTATAAACAACCACTACAAGAAATTTGACCTGTTGCGAGGAAATTGCTTGCGGGGAATCTTATTTCCTCGCTAAAACACTATCTTTTGCGACTAGACTAAAGTCTCCTCGCTAATAATAATATTTTATTTTTTAAATTTTACATAAAAAAAATTCCTCGCTAAAAGTAGTCGCTAAAAAATGGGCGGGAAAAAAATTTAGCACCAGGATAGTAATAGTGAAAAAAAATTGATTTCGTCGCTAAAGATTAAAAAAGCACTTGGTTTTTGCGAGGAAAATTTATAATTTGTCACTAAAACATAATTTTAATATTTTAACATAAATTGAATTTCTCGCTAAAAGTATTTCTTAAAATTACGTAACCTAAATTATATCTATCTCATTCTCTTACGCCGCACGAAAACATCGACCTCTCCTCTCCCTCTCTGAAATCCTCCGCGCACTATAAGAACAATTAACAAAGATCACACTACAAAGATCACGCTTTTAGAAAAAAGCGTGATAAAAAATGACAAGCTAAACATTTTATCTCAGTTTTATAAAAAGCGTTATTGTAAATAAACTTTTTATCTCAGTTTTGTAAAAAGAAAAGACCACATTATTTTGGTGATATAAAAACTCGACTACTATAAAAAGATCACATATTTACCCCTACACATTCCACCTTCCATTCCTCTCGCGCCCATTTTCACCACCCAACATTTTTCCCTCCCCGATTTCGAGTGAGGGCCTTAGGCGATTTAGGGTTTCGGCGCAAAGATCGCCAGACATCCTTTTTCACTGTTTTCATGTCATCCATCCGAAACTTTGCCGTCGCAAGCTTTCTCGCCCACAGCTCCACCCCCGCACCGCCGCTTATGGTAGTCTTGCGGTCTTTCATCCACAAAGTCCTCAGCACGAACTCAAGTATAAAAACCACCGTCATCAACGCCCCCATCACTACCTTCCACAGTTCTCTCCGGTTCGTCCTGTTCGAAGAAGAAGTGTCCACAGAAGCAATACTCGGCCTGCGATCAGGGTCTTTGGCCCTCCGACAAAACTCCAAAAACATCGACATCAGAGAAATCCCCTCCCCCAAAGCGTGATGGATCCGGAAAACCAAACATTTGTGGGTCTTCAACAGGTGTACCTCCCACAACGGTTTGTCGCAGCTGAGCGTCGACGAGACGGCGAGATCGGCAAGGTAGTCATTCACCGCTTCTTCATCGTCTCCTGCGTCGAGAAGTTCTTCTACGACGATGACGTGGCGGTCAACGTCGATTTGGGTTTTTCGCCAATGTTCGCGATTGTGACGATCTCTGACCATGATCCCTTCATGTATCTTTCCTTGCCACTCCAGTCCGCCCCCACTCGTACTATGTCGGTAACAGTCTTTACTTGTGATGGAAGTGCCCTACCAAATGCTTGCACTGTAACC
>NMUG010009209.1:0-11358 GCA_002855965.1 Monotropa hypopitys
CGTACCTTGCAGATGAAATAGAGTGCGCCAGAACGAACTGATGAAAACCTTATCTCAGTCACTGACGATGGATGTTGGAATGCCATGGAGCTTGACCACATTTGGGATGAAGGCTCGGGCGACGGAAGATGCTGTGAATGGATGGCTGAGAGGTATAAAGTGGCTATATTTGGACAAGCAGTCCACGACTACCACAATCACAGTCTTACCACGCAATGGAGGAAGTCCTTCAATGAAGTCCATGGAAATGTCGGACCAAACACGAGTCGGAATGGGAAGTGGTTCTAGTAGCCCAGTGGGGTTAAGGCAGACGGCTTTGCAACATTGGCAAGTATCACACTGCTTAATATGGTCCTTGATAATGGCACGCACATTTGGCCATGAGAAGCAGGCTTTGACACGGTTGAGAGTCTTGTGATAACCGAAGTGACCGCTGATGGAGGACGCGTGACACCATCAAGGCTAAAAAAGATCCTTCCTTTCTTAAACCATACTCCATCTCGTTTGGTGTAAGCATGGGATCTAAGGGCTAGTAAGGAGGCTTCCAATTGAGTGTAAAAAGGGTCGGTCCGAACCTCTTGTTGGAGACGAGCCCACCAGCCGGGTGTGGGCAAGGAAATTGCTGAAACGACCAAGGTAATCCACTTGTAGGACCCCGAAACGACATTTGGATTGCTTGGCGAACTGTTTGTTAGCCAACAAAATTTGAAGGGCAGTTGTGAGGTGAAGCAAGTGGTCGGTCCAGGTGCGGCTATATATCGAAATGTCGTCGAAAAAGACTAAGATAAATTTGTGAAGGTGGGAACGGAACAAATCGTTCATAAGGGTTTGAAAGGTAGCGGGAGCGTTAGAGAGCCCAAAGGGCATGACAAGGAACTCGTAGTGTCCTTCATGAGTGCAAAAGGCAGTCTTGTGGATGTCATCCGAATGTACCCAAATTTGATGGTACCTTGAACGGAGATCCAATTTGGAGAAGTACTTGGCACCATGTAATTCATCCAGTAGTTCGTCAATCATGGGAATGGGATAATTATCCTTGATGGTAATGTCGTTCATGGCACGGCAATCGACACAAAATTGCCATCCTCATCTGCCTTGCGAACTAGCAATACTAGGGAGGAAAAAGGGCTTGTGCTTGGACGAATCAACCCGGAGCTAAGCATCTCGCGAACCAATTTTTCAAACTCTGTTTTTTTGATAGTATGGGTAGCTGTACGGTCAGACACTGACTGCCCCTTGGGTGGGTTGGAGTGGAATTTGGTGGTCATGGTTGTGGCTAGGGGGAAGGTGAGTGGGTTCGGTGAACACTTGGCTGTATTGGTTGAGGATATGGTCGAGGTAGGGTTGGTGATTGGAGGGTGTGTTTGGAACGTGGTGAGAGAGGATTTGCAAAAACAAGCCAGTGCCTTCCAAGTGTTGCAATTGCTTATTACTGACCACTTTGAGTTTGGAATGTTGTAACCCCATAAACTGTTGAGTCATCCCATCCTTTTGGAACCGCATCGTGAGGGCGCGGTAGTCGGTCTCAATTGGACTGAGAGTTTGTAACCATTGGACCCCCAATACGACTTGGCAAGCCGACACTGGTAATACGTAAAAATCGGTCGTGGCGGTTTGATTTTGAATTGCTAAGGTGAGAGCTAGGCATTGGCTTGTGCAACTGATTGTTTCTCGATTGGCCATCATGACATGAAGGGTTTTATCTTGAACAACAGGTAGTCCAAATTTGGACACCACGTTTTGATCGATAAAATTGTGTGTGCTTCTGCCGTCAACGAGGACGGTTATGTCCTTATGATGTAGCTTGTCAATCATCCGGAGAGTTTGGGGATGGTTTATGCCAGTCATAGCATGGTAAGAGATTTCGGGTAGTGGGTCTTTATGTGGGAATTCAGGTTGAGTTTGTGTGGGAAGAGAAGCAGCAGTCACGGTTTCATTTTCACTGTGGTTGTCGGTTATATCAAGTTCAAAAGGGTGGATGTCGGAGAGGAGGAGATCCTCGATCATGAAGAGTTGTGGTTTACTACAACGATGACCCAGAACGTATTTCTCGTCACAGTAGTTGTGACACCCCAATCTAAGGTGTAAACTGGAGTCCCGGAGGGGAGATCCGGGTCAGTGGACAAGTCTCACATCGCTTGGTGGATGTAAGTTGTGTGTACTATAAATAATAGATCATGAACCTACCTTGCACAAGGCCTTTGAAAGTCGTATGAGCGCCAAATCCCATTGGAACATCACAGTTAAGCGTGTTCATCCTACAGTAGTCCAAGGATGGGTGACCCCCTAAGAAGTCCACTGGGATTTGGCGTCCAAAGCGGACAATATTGTGCAGGCTGGAGGCGGGTCGTTACATATGCTATCAGAGCCTGCACCAACCAGAAATGTGGGACCAGAGGAGAATCTTGACCCCACACGAGGACGTGTGGTCCAAGTAAGGGAGATTGTGACACCCCAGTCTAAGGTGTCAACTGGAGTCCCGGAGGGGAGATCCGGGTCAGTGGACAAGTCTCACATCGCTTGGTGGATGTAAATTGTGTGTACTATAAATAATAGATCATGAACCTAACTTGCACAAGGCCTTTTAAAGCCGTACGGGCGTCAAAGCCCATTGGAACATCCCAGTTAAGCGTGCTCATCCTGGAGTAGTCCAAGAATGGGTGACCCCCTGGGAAGTCCATTAGAATTTGGCATCCAAAGCGGATAATATTGTGCAGGGTGGAGGCGGGTCGTTGCAGTAGTAGTAGAGACCCTTCTCTCGTTGGACTTGTGCTTCTTGACCGGTGATGAATTTGAAGGACGTGGTTGGTGTTAGTTGAAAAACGTCTGGCTTGGGGTTCGGTGGTGGTCCAAGGAGACCGGTGGACGGGTTGCTGGTGGTTTGGCGGTTTGGAGGTGTCGAGTGCGGGAAAGAGGTTCGGGCATAAGAAAGGGATTTTCGTTGGTCATTGTTGCGTTCTTCCACAAGACGCGCTACACCAATTGCATCAGGTAAAGAACGCGGTTTCTTGATTTTGACATCAAGACGAACCTCGTCTTTGAGACCGGCTATAAAACACCCAATCAAATATGTGTCCGGGAGATCATCGATCAGTTGAGAAAGTCGTTCGAACTCTTCTTGGTAGCTACTTACTGTTGTGGTTTGCTTCAGGCGAGTGAGAGCTTCAGAGGGGTCATCAAAATCAGTAGGTCCGAATCGACGTAGCAAGGCATTTGTGAATTGTCCAATCCAGGGAGGCTGGTTTTAGTGAACCAGCAATGCCACTGTAATGCAATTCCTTCTAGGTGGAAAGAAGCTAATTGGACTTGATGATGGGGTGCCACCTGTTGGAATTGGAAATATTGTTCTGCTCTATATATCCAACCGGTAGGATCGTCGCCAGTGAATTTCGGAAATTGGAGTTTAAGGGTAGATGGAGGGTGGTTTGTATTTTGGTTCGTGCGGTTAATGGGGAATTGTTGGCTGGGACCAGAGGCGAATGGGTTGATGTCATGCATGTCGGGATGGGTTGCTGTAGTGAGGGTGGTGGGTAAGGCGTTCAATCTGGTGAGAATAGTTTGGAGGGTGTTTTGAACTTGGTCAATGTTTGACTCGTGGCGAGCTAGAGCTTCACTGAAGTCGTTTCGAAACTCGGTGTTTGTTTTCCCACGGGTATCCATGGAGCACGGCTCTGATACCACTATTACGATCAAACCCAAGAGCACTAGGAGGGAGAAAGAGGGGAGAGAGAGAGTACTAGAGAGAGAAAATGTATTCTGGAGAAAAGTTCCCCCTTTTATTAACTACCTCAGCCATATATATAGCCATACTCTTATGCATACATACGGTAAAGGAAAAACTAATCAACTAACTACATGCCTAATAATATGGAACAACTAGCTATATGCATGCAAAGTGGGTAACTAGGTGGAATATGGATAAGATAGTGGATAGGTGATTGCATGAAAATAGGTTGGTGGGTACGTGAACTTATCAGGATTCCGCCAATATTGCAGAAATGCCTACAAGTACAACGTAAAGTGAAGATATTGCATCGAGCTGATGGCTCAAAAAGTGTCATGCAGAAGAAAAGACAACACTTAGGCAATCAATAAACAAAAGGCCAACCAAAAATAAATAGGCGACCCAGTTCACGATGCTCCGGCATATGCAAAGTCTGAGAAATGATTGATGTACACAGTCTTACCCCTGCAAACAAAGAGGTTTTCATGAATCGAGCCTGTGACCGACAGGCCACAATGGGGTAGCTTTACCATTATGCTAGGTTCACCTTTCTAAAAGACCAATCAAATAGGAATGTAAAATAACTGATTTGATTTCCATGGGATATTTTAAAAGCCAACACTCAAGCAGACTTCATTTTACCATGCAATGGAGGGTGTTTTGGCAAAAGAAACATCTTGTAGCAGCATTAAATTGCATTTTGTTGCATTTAGGCATTTGGGAGTGGATTCTTTTTGCATTTTGAATTGTAGTTTGTGAAATATAGATTTTGGATTATTGTGGGAATGAATTATGCATAAGAGTGTTTGGATAATAAATGTGTAATGAATTTTACAACGGTGTAGTGTTTGAAAATAATTTAAAGAATAGATTGTAGTGTTTTTTTGGGGGGGGGCGAACCCGGCGTAGCGGTAAAGCTATCACATTGTGGCTTGGAGGTTACGTGTTTAATTTACGGAAATAATTTCTCTGCTTGCAGAGGTAATGCTGTATACATTAACTCTTCCCCAAATTCCGCATATACGAAAAATTCGTGCACTGGGTCGCCATTCTGGTGTATTTTTTGAACATATTGTCCCTATTTATTAGTACTTGTGTATTATGTGCAATCCTTTTATGAATAATTATTTTACACATTATTATTTTTAAAAATTTTAATTTAAAAATATATTTGCTTATTTAACTTCACATTTCTGTAAGCTCCATATTTAGAACAAATAAGTTACATAAAAATTTGCCATTTTATTTTAGCTTAGCACAAAATGCAATCACATTTTGTAATTATTGCAGAAAATAGAACAACAATTTTAAAATTAAATATGTACCTACGTAACATTTTTTCGAATTTGATTCTCTTGAACCAAAAGTGATCAAAAACATGACTGAAATTCTTAAAATTCAGTAGCTTTTCTTCTAAAAAGTTTAAATTTCTAACTTTTAAAAAAATGCATCTTGATGATAATAACATAAATATGAAAAGTATGCAGTCATTTTAAAAAATATATCAAAAATTAAGTCTGTCTCCATAAGACAAAAAAGGGTGAGAGGTAATTGAATGAGTTTGAATGGGTAAAACGGTAATCACCCGATCAAGAATCTGAAAATGCAAAATGAAGAATCTCAAAAGCTCCTCAAAGGGTGATTTTCAGATTGTGCTCTTAAGCATCAGTTTTAAGAATTCATTTTGTGAGAATGCATTTTCTAACACTCTAAACGGCCAAAAACTAAAAACTCAGCTCCCAAGCAGGAGTGAATAGCCTTTGTATATTCCATTTCTGAATCTTGTGTCAGTTCATAATAATTGATACAATGTATAAAGGGCAGTAGGGAATGGTACGTACCAAAACTTCCCAAAGTCTCCGATGTTGGAAGCGCAGGCAATGACATCTCTGCAAAATTAGCAGTACCTCTCAGAATATTGACGTAGTAAGAAAACAAAGATATGCTACTCAACCAAGTTAGTTAATTTCCATCTCAATTCTATTTTTCTATCCATCAGACCTACACACTGCAATAAGTAGATATATACTATGACTCTTTCCCAGGCAGTTTACCAGGAGCACATAGAGACAAGGATGTCATAGCTGATGAAGAAGGCCATGGAGCTGCAATATTATCATTCAAGTCACATGTGAAACTGAAGCCTGATATATTGTCATATGCTACATCTGCAGGCAAGCTGCGAAGTAAACACCCTGCATTCACACGAAAATAGAGAACAAGCATTAGTTAGTACAAAAAATCATAAAATTGGAAGGGTAAACATGCAATTTTCTACGTACTGAATCACTCCAACTAATGCAATAGCAGCATGTACATAGTGCACTTATTCAGCATTTTTGAAGCAGAGAAATGTAATACAAGAAAGATTACACATTTTGTTTTGGGTGGAGAAAGGGTATTAGAGAATTTTATTCGTGTGGAATACGGAATACACAACGTATAGTTGTTCTATTTCACACACAAAAACACATTCAGAAAGTTCAGAGAAACATTTATATATATATATATATATGGGTCAGCTTCAACATACCAACAAATCATACAAATGCTTAACAGAACTTCTATTGGGCCACACTATGATGATCCAAACCGTTCATGATGTCCAAGTCGATAAAATATATGGTCCTGCAAGAATTCAGTTCAATCGGATATCAGTAAGTGCTTGATCCAAACAATGCCACAATAAACTTGATATAAACTTATGCACCACTGTTTGGATCAAACACTTACCACTATCCGATTGAACTGAATTTTTACATGACCATATATTTTATCGATTTGAACATCATGAACGATTTGTATCATCACAGTGGAGCCCAAAAAAAGTTCTATTAAGCGTTGGTATGATTCGTTGGTATCTTTATTCTTTCTATAAGGAATCCTCATTTCCCTACGGTAAGGACTTTTTTTGATCTGGCAATATTTTTTATGATCTGAAACGTTCAATGTGTTTAAAACATGTTTCTAAGTGTCCTCGCGAAAAATCCGCAAAAAATATGACTTGCAAGCGGTTGATCCGAAAAGTTTTTCATAAATAAAAATATATACATCCTTTTGTAGTCTAGTTTTAAGCAAGGAGTAATAAGGTCTCAATAAGGTAACTAGCAATAAATAAAAGAAAACAATAATTAATCAATTTATAACCACTTTTCACTTAAGTTGTCCAGTATTAAGTAACTGAATACTTATTCACACACTTAAAGCAACAAAAAAGTGTATGCCTCGGGTAAGAAGAGGAAAAGAGAGAAATCAATATGGGTTGCACCGTGGGCCTTCTGTAATCAAGAATCTGAGTCTCGTGTTATGTATTGATAGGTGTAATGGATTGCACAGTGTATGCCTCGCACGTCTCGCGCGCCTCGCGCCTCGGCCGCGCCTCCTTGAGGGGGCTGCGCCTTGGCCCTCCCGAGGCCCTTACCCCGCTCCCTGCCACGCCTCGCGCCTAGGCGCGCCTTTTACAACTATGTTTGGTAAGTTCCTTAATCCTTGTGTTATATCAACTTTATCTCTCTATCTTTTCATCAATCCTTGAGTCTAGTTGGTGTATCAAGGTCTTGCTCAAGTATGTTGATACTCATGACCGAATCTATAGATTTTGCAAAGAAAGTTGCATGCATTGTGAGTTAGTTCCATGTTTTATGTAAAGGTTCTAGGGATTGGTTATACTTGTGGTTGTCTAACTCATGCGTGAACATATGTATTTTCGTATATAACTTGGAAAAATCATGTTGGATTTTTGAATGAGGTAATTTGGGGGGGGGTGAGTAAGGTTTTTTTTCTAGTGTCAAACATGTTAATGATTTCATATTCTTTGTCAATTTATATACACTATGGACTGAAATTTATAGTTTGATTTGATAGGGAATCTCGTGGAAGGCATTGAGGCCACGAATAAAGGCAAGGAGAAAAATAGTTAAACAGTATCGGTGAGTTTAAGATTATGATATTTTAATTGTACGTCTGCAAGTATTTAATTGATTGTTGTTGTTGCACCGGTTATATGATGCATGTTTGGACATGATATGAAATGAAAAGATGCATGTTATGAGATATGAAAAAATATGATAGTACATATGTATTTATATAGGCCTGCGTGGAACGTATGGTCGTATTGGCAATGAAGTAAGTCCAATTTGTTGGTAACCTGTGTAAGTCCAACGGGTGCGCGGGGCATAACCCATCATTGTGTGCGGGGTGCACGAACTATTGCCTATAGCAATAGCTATTTTTAGGGCATGGGATGCTCAAACCTTTTTGAAAAAGGGCTTCGGCCATCACACATGAAAGAATCTTGTTGTTTGATTCTACGTTTTCCATTACTGAAATTACTTTGAGATTGGAAGTTAAAATATCATAGTCACACTCTGTTTTCCTTGTTTTTGACTTGGAAAACAGGTTACAGGATTAGCGGTCCACTACAAAGCTGAAGAAAGGATTATGCTTGGATGGTAATATTGGTTGAGGTCGTCATTTGAGGATTGACGTGTTCGTAGTTTATTCATGACTCTTCTTGATAGTTTTGAATTGTCACTTATTTTGGTGACATTGTGGTTGGAGACTTATGTAGTAGTTTAGTTCGTTTTATCTTGTTGACAGTGTTTTGGGCTAGTGAGTACTTGAAATGAGGATGGACGTTTATTTTAGAGAACTTGTGTTTGGTTCACTGCATTGCGCTTGAAATGTTATTGATTTTATTTAAGCAAAAATATTATTCCGCATTTCTTTAATAATTTTGAGTTTGGGATGTTACAACTTAGTATCAGAGCTTAGGTTATAGGTCCGAGTTATGGGACCATGCGATTGAGTGGAATTGTACTTGAGGTGTGTGTTTGAGGTAAAGTGTTGGAAGTATGGTATTAGTGTTTTGTGACTATTATGTGTGTCTTGACACCCGTGGGACTTACCTCGAAATCCAATTGGAAGCATGATCAACGTTCCCTTCTAATAGAAGGTCTTGGGAAGTTAAGTAGAAAAGCATAGTATAACAAAAGGCTAAGGGTTAGTGTGGTTTGGAGAAGGTGGCTAAAGTAGTGAACCATAGGATATCGAGTCATGCTTTGAGTCATTGAGGTGTATTTTGACTAACGCGTGAGTTTTGGCATCTTACATTTGTTTCCACTATGCTATTTCTTGTGATGTGATTTTCAATAAAGCAATGGAACCAAACAATCAAGGGATTGAAGAGGATGCTAGTGTGAATGGGGGAAACCCTAATAGTGGAGGGGGTGTTCCACTTGTGGTTGGAGAGGGGGCCCGAATGATGGCGGCCATAACCCAGTTGGCAGAGGGGCAACAGGTATTAATCCAGTTATAGGCTAATCAGAACATGAAAAGAGATATGGGCACATGTCTTTTAGAAAGGCTTAATTGTTTGTGTAGCACGGTGTTTGAGGGATCTAATAATCCTGAGGTGGCTGAGGAGTGACTGAAAGAGGTGGAATTGGTGTTGGATACTATGGGAGTTGTGAGAGATTCAGATGATGGTTTTGGCGACCTTTCTATTTAGAGGTGAGGCTAGAAGTTGGTAGGATGCCTTTAAAAGGCAAGAGGTGGCACCGGCACTTGTAGTGGAGCCGACTGCACCCACAGCCATCACTTGGGATAGGTTTATCCAGGAATTTAACAATCAGTTTTATCCCGACAATTTCCGTTTTGGGCAAGAGGCGGCTTTCACAAATTTGAAGCAAGGGAGTATATCGGTGAATGAGTATGAGGCAAAATTTACTGCGTTGTCCCGATATGCATCGTACATGGTGAGTACGGAGGACTTGAAGTGTAGGTGGTTCAGGATGGGTTTGGCGTCGGGAGTTGCTTCGAGGTTGTCTTTTAGAGAGAAGGATTACACGGACCTTGTGGATATGGCGAAGAGGATGTGGAAAGACATTCAGGATTATCGGGAAAATAGAGAGTCGTTTAAAAAGACGAGATGTGAAAATAGTGGAAAATCTGGGGGTAATAATTTTAAGTGTGGTGATTCAAAATCAAAATTTGATAAGGTGAGGAGTGGTGGAGGAAATAGAAGTCAAGGGAGTGGTTGGAGTGGAAACCAAGAGAGAAGTGTTAATCAGCAGTCAGGGTCTAGTGGTAGAGGCTTTTCCAGAAGGTGTTTTAAATGTGAGTCGCCAGATCACATAGCTAGAGATTGCACATCGGAAAATAACAGGCTGAAATGTTTCAAGTGTGGGGTAATGGGGCACAAGGCAAATTAGTGTGTTCAACAGCAGACTCAGTTACCGATCGTGTCAGTGGAGAGTACGGTAGGGGGTGCTAACAAAGGTACAACGGGTCAGACTTCCCATGGCAGGGTGTTTGCATTGGATCGACAAGCGGCTCAAACAAATCCGGACATGGTGACAGGTAATATTCGTGTATCTATTCTTTATGCAAGATTTTTAATTGATTCTGGTGCCACACATTCGTTTGTATCTACTGTTTTTGGCTCACGTATGGAAAGAGAATTGTCACCGTTAGGCCACACTTTGTTTGTGTCGACACCAATGGGTAATGTGGTAAAACTTGAGTCCTATTCAGGTTGTGAAATTTGGGTGGGTGGTGAGCCTTTGTTGTCAGATTTGATTTTATTAGATATGTCAGATTTGGATGTGATTTTGAGGATAGATTTCTTAGTCACTCACTTTGCCGTTATCGATTGTGTCAGTAAATAGGTGTTGTTTCGCATTCTGGGTAAATCTAGTTTGAAAATTTGTGGTGATAGTGTGGAATTGCCTAGGCGTGTCATTTCTTCGTTGAAGGATGTGTCTTTGTTGAATAAGGGTTGCGAAGGGTTTTTGGCATATGTGATTGATTCTGAGAAGGGTGAGAAAAATATTGGAGATATACCTATTGTGAAGGATTTTTATGATATTTTTCCAAAAGAGTTTCCAGGGAAAGTTCCGGTTAGAGAAGTGGAGTTCACCATCGGTAAGTACTTGATCCAAACAGTGCCATAGAAAACTTGATAGAAACTGGTGTTATGCACCGCTGTTTAGATCAAACACTTACCGATATCCGATTGAGCTGAATTTTTGCAGGACCACATATTTTATCGATTTGAACATCATGAACGGTTTAGATCATCACAGTGGGTTTGAAAGAAGTTTTGTTAAACATTGGTATGATTCGTTGGTATGATTTATTAATATGTTGAACCTGACCCTATATATATATATAGGGGTAGGTTCAATGGACACTCTTTTTGATACTCTTTTTGACACCCCATCTTGTGGGGCCTATTCTGAATTCTACTATGATAATCCAAACCGTTCACAATGTTTAAATTGATAAAATATAAGATCCTGTAAAAATTCAGCTCAATCGGATGTCGGTAAGAGCTTGATCTAAACAGTTTCACAAAAAGTTTGACAGAAACTGGTGTTTTGCAAAACTATTTGGATCAAGCTCTTATTAATATACGATTGAGTTGAATTTTTACAGGGTCCTATATTTTATCAATTTAAACATTGTGAACGATTTGGATTATCACAGTAGAATTCAAAATAGGTCCCATAAAAATGGAGTGTCAAAAAGAGTGTCCCTTGAACCTGTCCCATATATATATACTAGCGGTGACCCGTGCCGTTGGCACGTTTTTTGAGGCCCGTGTGGGTCCCACACGTGGGGCCACACACATG
>NMUG010009210.1:0-11357 GCA_002855965.1 Monotropa hypopitys
CGAAAGAAATATGGATTCTCTAAACCAACATCCCGACACACAAGCTAAGTGCCACTTCTTCATTGCTATGCCTCAAAGCCATCCATCCAAAGCTATACTTCATAAATCATCTCTCCAAGCTACGTAGTGGACCGCTAGCTCCAAGACCTAGTTTCTAAGAATTTAAGAATAACACAAGGAAACCAGAGTGTGAATAGGATATACTGATTTTACAATTGCAAGAGATTTAAATAACATATGCAAGGATTAAACTTTGCAGGAAATAAGGGTCCAACTCCTAAAACACATACTCCCAACCCCATGCATCCCATGCTTTTATATATATATATATATATGGCCGAAACCCATTTTCCAAAACTTCTTTCCATTTTCCTTCTCAAAATAGCTATCACTATATGTGATAGTTCGTGTGCCCAGCACACTCATCAAGTGTATCACAAGGATACCAAATCTGGGGTATGACCCCTCTCCAAAATGGGTGTATTATCCGGAGAAAATCACTCCCACGTACAACGTATAGTCTGCAAGAACTTTCGTTCCAAGGTGCATATATATATATTATAGTATGCTTTCCCCCAATGTAATTTAATACAACTCACTCACACGTCCAACGTATAGTTTACAGGAAGAGAACTTCCAAGTATATTTATCATGAACAAAAGAATGCTTTCATTACACCTCAAACCCAATATAACATTGGACATGTGAAAGATGCCTTCAATAATTAAACTAGGAAAACATACACTTTGAAAACTATGCAAAGTACTTTCAATATACCATAACCATACACTCACCGAATATCGCTGTTCAGATCTTCTCCTTGCCCTTGAGCGAGGCCTCACTGCCTTTCTCAAGTGTCTCTGTCAAAACAATACCAATTTTAGTCCACGTCGCAATTATAAATTGGAAATAAAATAGAAAATCATAAATCAATTGTTTTCATGCCTTAACGTGTCAAGAATTATCCTTACATGACCTTATTTAGTCATTTTTTAACTCCCAAAGACTTAACCAAAAATTCCGGACAGAACCACTCCCAACCGGTCGAATTTGACTTTCCAATTGATCGGGCTAGCATTGCCCCATCCCAACCGATCCCCCAACCGGTTGGCCCCCTAACATCCCATCCCAACCGGGTGGCCAAGGAACCCCAACCGGTTGAACCCTCTTCTGCTCCAAATTCTGCAAATCGTGATTTTTCGACCAAAAACGACTTTAACTTTGCCAAACTCACTCCAAACACATTCAAACCTCAAATTAATCAATGTCAAAGTGTCTATAATATCTAAGATCATTATAAACATGATTGAGACTCTTTACAACCTTCAATTACAAACAAAACCCAAGATCAAATCCTAAACCTATGGGGTTTTTTTTTCAAAAATGAGTTTAGAACTAAGAACTTCTATCTAGCCCAAATCTGAAGTGTTATGAAGATAATACATACGTAGATATATTCATACTTACGTTATGAATAAGGTTGAAGACGATCTCTTGATCCAAATCGTCCTCCAAAGTCTTCAATTTCTCAATCTCCCTTGTTCTCCTTCCTTGCTTCTCTCTAGCCACCACTCATACAATTAGGGATTTTGCTTAACCCTAATGAAAATCTCTTAAGTGACAGATTTTTAAACCTTTTTACCTATTTGCCCCTCCACTTAAATGGTTATAACCCTTGTGAGCCACCCTCCTTACTTATACTCAAATATTTGTATAATTTGGGTATTTTATATATATATATATATATATAAATACTTAATTACCCTTTAAATCCTTCCTTACTCCCATTTAAACTTCTAATATTCTTGAATTGTTTTTAAATTTTAATTATAATGTGGAACGGGTATTACAATTATGTCATAGTTCTTCTCATTCTTAGGTACATCAATGGGATCCTGTTTCATGATATTCATTTCTCTACCCATTCTTCACTTGAGCTTCATGCCTACTGAGATGCATATTGGGCTGGTGACCCCAATGATCGTCGATCCGCCACTAGGTATTGCTTCTTCCTTTTTAACTCCCTTATTTATTGGTGCAGCAAGAAACAAACTGTTAATGCTCGATCTAGCATAAAATATGAATATCGTGCTCTTGCTGATGCAATTCTAGAACTTTTTGGCTTCACTGAATACTTGAAGATATGGGTATCACTCATTCTACTTCTACTATTATCGATTACGAGAACAAAAGTGCTATCTAGGTTGCTTACAATGATGTCTTCCATGAACGCACAAAACATATTGAAATTGACTATCACTTTGTGCATCATCACCTCACCCGTGGCACCATTATACTATTATCAATTTCTTACGCTAATCAAATTGTTGATATCTTTACGAAGCTGCATCCTCCTGGGCGATTTCAAGATTTGGTTTTCAAACTCAAGTTGATCTATATTTCCCACCGTGAGTTTGAGGGGGCTATTAGTGCGTATATAATTTATATATTTGTCCACATTGAAAATGATTGTTGTCGTGCGAGAGTCAAAAATAATATTTATAATGAAGAATTAACACTACATAGTAGTAGTAAGTTATGGATCGATCAAAGGGAAAGTAGGTGGAGTTTTGATTAATTAAATTAAGTTTCCTAAGTTAGTTTTAAAAAGAATTGGATCGATTTTGGTTTTGGAAACTAAATCAATATGGAAATCACTACAGCTTAGGTGAATAATTAATTTAGACAAGCAATGATTTGAGAAACTACTTTGATTTAGGAAACTAATGAAAATAGGAAACTAATTAATTTAGGAAAGTTTGCAATATGGAATATTTTGGAATAGGAAAGTTTTAATAAGGAAGGTTGCAATATGGAAAACGCATCTAGGGTGTTGAATCCACTTGGTCCACACATTCACGGTTTACAAAAATGCTCAACAATTGTTCGGGATAATCGACTCCATGATTGGTTGCAATCCAATCGGATGGCGTCGAAAGGTATCCACAATTATGCCAGATAGCATAGACTATCGCCGCCTAGCATAACCCATCTCACCAGTACAATCCGTCTCAAAGGCATGGAGTGTCTAGCGGCACAGCTCATACAGTGCATAGCCTATCTTACCCAACTCTCGGGATTCAAAAATGCTCCTTTGCATGACATGGTACTTGATTACCGGAAAATCAAAGAACAAGAGATCAAAAGCATTCAAACTTTATAAAAATAATAAACTTCTATATCATGCAATCGAATATGGAACAATATAAAAAAATCAAACCTAGAACAACGGCATTACAAGCTTCATTGGGTCACAGTCGTGGATACTAGTCAGACACCACGGTGGCAGTGGCCAAGGAAGAATCGCTGGAAACCGCCATAGAAAGTCCTCTCTATCCACCTTAAAACTAATACAAAATGATATAGAGAGGTGTGGGATATGAGAGATCAGCAACCCCCTTGTATTGGACCCCTAAGCATCTTTAAATAGGCCACATTAGGTTAATCCCAAAGTATTTTCCTTTAAAAATGCCCCCGATCTGACCTAATTAGTTTTTTCTCAAACTGTCGCGTTACTAGTAATTGGATGATGTATTACCGGTAATGTGAGCCTCTGTTTCTCAACTCTGCAGTCATCGGTTATTGGTAACCTGACTTGACGCATTACTGGTTGGATCTTCATTATTCTTCTTGTTACCGGTAACATGCATGTTGCGTTACCAGTAGCCCATCTCTCTATTTCTTCTCTTTGTCCTCCAGTTACCGATAACCGTGAATCCTCAGGTTACCGATAACCCATTCCAATATTTCTTAGATTGAGCCTTTTGTGTTACTTTTCTGGCATCAGACTCTTCTTCAACATTCATCGGGACATTATTGTGAACGTCTTGGTATGTGGACTTTGTATTTTTGACATTGTTTGCTCTTTTGTCCATTTTAGCTCATCAAATATACAAAATTGGGCTAACAAAATGTATGATTAGAGAGTATAAGTAGGCAATTTTCCGTACCTATCACATCCGCCAACTTAAACTTTGCTAGTCCCGAGCAAAGAAATAAAATAAAAGCAGTAAATGACAAAAAGTAAATAAATGACATTAAGTCTTTCCCAAGTCTTATAGAACTGTTCGACATTTAATTGGGTGAAATTCATTAAAGCTCGACGAATTTGGTTTGTTTTTCCAATGGGAAAATATTTTAAAAAAATTCCTGCTGACATTGGTTCCACGTGGTAATGCTTCTATAAACTAGTGTATGAAGCCACTATTTAGCTCGATCATTCAGAGCGAAAGGAAAGAGCTTCAACCGGAGAGCATCATCAATGTCCATGAACTCATTAAGATGAGCATAAGGGTCCTCATTCTTTTGCCTATAAAAGTTAGGTAACAAATTTAGAAGTATGGGTTTGATTTCATAATAAGTAACTGTCGGGGACAGCTATCGAACACAAGTTGGTTCCAAGTATGGATCGGGCATGAAGTAGTCCCAGATGGCCGGATGAGCTCTTGGGTTCCCATTAGAGATTTCCAGAGGAGCCTGAATGTTTCCACCGGCGACTGGTGGAACAATGTTGTTGTCGCCTGGTGGAAAAACACTATTTAAATTGTTTTCAATATTGTGGGCCATTTGAGTTTGCTTTTCAATTTTATGACTCTTCGAATTTGTCCTATTGGCCCTTGTTGTTTTTTTAATTTCCAAGTCTATATTCTTAAGTTCTGGGTGCAAAGAATGACACCCAAGCATATGATAAAAACGGTACCTCAGAAATACTTATAGTGCGTGTTGAAGATGATGTTTCGATTTGCAGGCGGTAAGTAATCTTTGGTTGACTTGTAGACTTTGGGTGGATGGAAAATAATTGAAAAGTGCAAAAAATAGAAGTGCAAGACAATAAGCTACGAACTAAAATATAAAATGAAATCTAATTTAAGGAAATCGTGTGACTTTCCACGACAACGGCAACAAAATTTGATTGCTGTCGTGCGTGAGTCAAAATAATATTTATAACCAAGAATTAACAATGCATAGTAGTGGTAAGTCGGGGATCGATCACGGGGAAAATAGGCAGAGTTTCGATTAATTAAATTAGGTTTCCTAAGTTAGTTCTAAAAAGAATTGGATTGGTTTTGGTTTTGGAAACTAAATCAATATGGAAAGCACTACAACTTAGGTGAGTAATTAATTTAGGAAAACAATGAATTAGGAAACTACTTTTATTTAGGAAATTAATTAATTTAGGAAAATTTGCAATATGGAAAGTTTTGGAATAGGAAAGTTTTAATAAGGAAGGTTGTAATATGGAAAATGCATCTAGGGTGACGAATCCACTTGGTCCGCGCATTCACGATTCACAAAAATGCTCAACAATTGTTTGGGATAACTGACACCGCGATTGGTTTCAATCCAATCGTATGTTGTCAAAAGGTATCCACAAGTATGCAGGATATCATAGACTATCATCGCATAACACGACCCATCTCATCGGTACAATCCGTATCAAAGGCATGGAGTGTCTAGCAGTATAGCTCATCTTATGGTGTATAACATCTTACCCAACTTCTGGGATTCAAGAATGCACCATTGTATGACATGATACTTGATTACTGGAAAATCGAAGTACAAGAGATCGAAAGCATTCAAAATTTATAAAAACAATAAACTTATATGTCAAACAATTGAATCCAGAACAATATACAAAAACTGAACCTAGAACAGTATGATTACAAGCTTCATCGGATCCTAAACGTGGAGATTATCCGGACATCACGACGGTGGTAGCCAAGGAAGAATCGCCGGAAACCGCCATAGGAAGTCCTCTCTAGCCTCCTTAGAACTAATACATAATGATAGAGAGAGGTGTGGGTTATGAGAGATCAGTGAGCCTCTTGTATTGGACCCCTAAGCATCTTTAAATAGGTCACATTAGGTTTATTCCAAAGTATTTGATTCCAAAAATGCCCCCGAACTGACCTCATTAGTTTTGTCTCGAACAGTCGTGTTACTGGTAATCGGCGGATGCGTTACCAGTAACATGAGCCTCTGTTTCTCAGCTTTGCAGCCATCGGTTACTGGTAACCTGACTTGACGCATTATCGGTAACCCCCTCCTCTGAATCTTCATTCTTCTTCTTGTTACCGGTAACTTACATGTTGCGTTACCGGTAACCCATCTTTCTATTTCTTTTCTTTGTCCTCCGGTTACCGGTAATCGCGAATCCTTAGGTTACCAGTAACTCATGCCACTATTTTTTAGATTGAGCCTTTTGTGTTACTTTTCTGGCTTCAGACCCTTCTTCAATATTGATCGGGGCATCATTGCAAATGTCTTGGTATCTAGACTTTGCACTTTTGACATTGTTTTTTCTTTTGTCCATTTTAACTTATTTCTCGTTTAATTCCTGTAGATTCGACAAAATATGCAATTGTCACATAACTTATCAAATATACAAAATCGGACTAACAAAATGTATAATTAAATAATATAAATAGGCATATTTCCGTACCTATCAGAAAACATTGATAAACATCTCCTTAACCTTAGTGTATAAATATGTATTTGTCGAACATTGACAACCTTAGAAAATATCTCTTTAGCCTTAGTATATAAATAGAATATCCTACTTAGAAACACATCACATCATTTAATACAATTCTTATTCTCTTATATTATTTTACTTCCTCTCTTTTTTTTACATCATATTGTCTCAATTCCTCTCTCTTTTTAACACCTACATTACTTTCCCTGTAAG
Source organism: Monotropa hypopitys (assembly GCA_002855965.1). Taxonomy (NCBI): domain Eukaryota; kingdom Viridiplantae; phylum Streptophyta; class Magnoliopsida; order Ericales; family Ericaceae; genus Monotropa; species Monotropa hypopitys. Next base: position 6,689 of record NMUG010009210.1, read on the forward strand.
TTTTTCCTGTCGTTTTTCATGTGTTTCATGCTTTGATACATGTGGGGGTGTAGATTAAAAAAACCAGAAGATAGACCTTCCGAAAGAGACTTTTAAAGCAACTATATGTCAGGGACCTTTAACCCATCCTCCACGGAGTTTCCACACTATATCCAGTCAAAAAATTGGGTTGAAAAGTTTAATAGATCAACTTCAACATGTGGCTTTACGAAGTCAAGGATGTATTGATTACCTTGAATACCAAGCCCTAGGATATCTATGATTTTATTATGCCTGGAGAAACATTAGAAATATTCTATTATATGACCAAAAGCATAGAGAATTATCTCTACCTGAAGAAGAAGCTCTTCCATTACCATTTCCACTGTATAGATCCATGCATGAACATTTGAATGATAGTTCAAATTTTTTTTGTTCATCTTTAGAATCTAAATGGCTAAAGAAAAGATTCATTACGAGGTTGCTGTCAGTGCATTTATCAATAATGGAAAACAAGAAGAGACTGGATTAATCCAGTCCATTTGCATCTGGTTTAATCCATATTGGGATTCTATTTGCTCTGACGACTCTAGAGATTGCTCATTTTAGTTGTCACCTGATGTATCTATTACCCGAAGTTGTTAAGACCTTTATGTAATTCTTGCTACTTGTGGAGGGGTAAAATATAAATGACACGTGGCAGAACAGATTCCTTAGTTGAAGATGGTATTCAGTGCGGCCAGAGTGTTAGCAGTGCCTAACTTGTTGTAAAGGTCATATTCCTTTAGTGGGCACCGCGGATAAGGTCATCTCAATGAGATTAGGACATCTGTGCGAAGTGTCTCTTAGGAATATTGATATTGCCGATTGGGTTATCTGTGATTAGTTGATAGCATGTCCAACAGGGTAAGAAGAACATGTTCAGGGATATTCTTATCAGATTGTGGATAACTTAGTTGGGACAGTTGTGAAAAGATTAAATGTTGGGACCTTGACCAAAGTGATATAGCCAACTCGTACGCATCATTGTCTTCAGTGCGGTCAGGATTAGGCCTAGAAAGGCATTCTGGCAGTGCGGCTGTGCGGGTGCGCGGGGTGGATCACACGGATGAGGTAAGCCTTACATTGATCAGGGACGTCGGCTAAAGATAAGGCTTGGTAGAGCGGCAAGCATCTTCAGCGCGAAGTCTTGTTTGTGCGGCATTGTTACGCCTAGACATTAATTGGTCTGTCAGTGGCCATAAATGTACGTATTATGTTCACATTATCAGCAGAACCGTTTTGACCTGATTAAGAGGAGAAGTTGTAAGGATGTAACGGGAAAGAAGACGAGGAGTCTTCTGTCCACATTCATTCCCCCTCTTTGATGAGAAATCAAGGAGTTGGAAGGTCATCATTAATGAGGAGAGCAGAGATACGAAAGGCAATTTTCTTCACCTGTGAAAGGTACGGTCTCAGATATTCTCTCAGTTTTCTTCTCTCTTTCGATAAGGATTTTGTTTCTCCATTTGGGACTAACTTAATCATCGGAGGGCCTTCCAAGCCACAGTGGCGGGGGGTCTTCTAACGACTGTCTTTGGTTGCAGAGAGTTTATGTCAGGTTGAATACTAGCAAGGAATTTATCAAGGAAAATATCTTAATTTCAGTTCAGCAGAAGCACTCAACGACAGTGAAATTTTTCACCGTCGACAATTGGCACCGTCTATGAGAAATCCACACCAATTTTGAAGCAAAGTTGTTGTCTAAAAGTTTGAAGCAAAAATGGCAATTATCAGAGAAAATGAAGCCGAACAGACACCGGAAGGAGGGAGAAATGCCGGGGATGGGCGTGGAACCGAAGAGAACGATCACACTCCACCCCCAGCCCCCAGGAAGACGAAGGGACACCCACGGTTCCGTATTTTTCTGAGAGGAGGTTCAAGCAGGCCACGGGATCTGGGGACGACCGATGTTGTCCATGACGAGAATGAGGACCGCATAGATGTCCAGGATGATTACGATATGGAAGATGCAAGTTCAAGTCATTCCAGGTCTTTGGGTTCTCAATCTCAATCCAAATCCAAGTCCGCTAGGAATGAGGACCTGGCTGAATTGGTCAAGGCCCAGGGGGAAACGATATGACGTTTGGAACTCAAAGTGCAAAAGATGGAGCGTCAGAAGGGCAACGCGCCTCAGGGAAATCGACCTTTGATTATCCCTGGAAGGCAGAACGTCCACATCCGGCCTAGGACGCGTAGAGGCTAGAGAATGGCTCCTAATGTTCGGAGGCAGGGGGAGTGGAAAACGTTCGAAGGCCAGTCGATGGGGAAAATAGTGGGATGCAGGCTCCACCCCCTCCTCCGAGAAGGGAGAGGGAGGTTAGGGATCCTCCACAACCCAGTGAGCACCAGAGCAGGACATGAAGCAGAGGCTCGCGATGCAACAACCGACCTCGGCCGGCCAGATCACCGGATTTGAGAGATCACTTGCGCAACAGGGCCCAGGCCAGATCTGCTCAAAACCTGGAGAATGTTAATCCTCAAGTGGAAGATTTGCGAAGGTGGATAGATGAAAGGTTTAGGGGAAGGGCAACACCCCAGGAGAGTGCGAGAAAGGCAATCTAGAAGATCACGTCAACTCCCTTGTCTCGTGAAATTTCATACTACAGAATTCCAAGATGCTTCTCTCTGTCCAACTTTCCTAAGTATGATGGAAAGGTGGACCCAGTGGCCCATTTGAAAGATTTCCAACAGGCTCTCATCCTTTATAAGGGTGATGAGTTTCTTTATTGTCGGATGTGTGCGTCCAGCCTGGGACGTATGGCTCTAAGTTGGTATCATAAATTGCCCGCACAATCCGTCACTGGTTGGGCTCAGCTAGCAGAGCTATTTGTGGGACGTTTCATGACCAACCGCGCAGCTCCAAAGCACTTTGATTCTTTGACTTCGTTGAGAAAACGATCGAATGAATCCCTTCGCGAGTATGCAGGCAAGTATGTAGAAGTCTATAATGATGTGGAGGACTGCACAGAAAAGCAGGCAGTGGAGATGTTTAGGCTAGGGCTTTCCTTTGGTGAGAATCTAAGGGAATCCTTAACCTTGAACCCAGTGGAGTCCTTTCCCGAGCTCATCGAAAGGGTTGAACAACATGCTAAGTTGAAAGAGGAAGGTAACAGGGAGGCAGGCTGCACTGCCAATCGAACTCACCGCGCTAACGTTGTTGAGTCAGCCGAAAAGAAGAAGAAGCGGAAGAGGTCAGCGCGGCCTCAGTCTCCCGAGAAGGAAGTTAGTGTGGCGCCAGCACCGGCCGCACAACAATCCAATTTCAATGGGTTGCCCGCGCTGAGGATGGGAAGGCCAGGCCCAACCTCATACAAGGCAATTCGAACTAAATTTAACACCCCAATTTTTCGGATGATATTTCCATTGCAATAAGAGCCATTTTGGAAGTGGCCAGACAGGCAGGGAGGAAATCAAGCAGAGTTGGAAGCAACAGGTCTGAGGTGCAGTTACCATAAAGAGTATGGTCACAAGACCGAAGACTGCATAATATTCAAACAGTTCCTAGAAGAACTTGTGGAGGCAGGTCATTTGAAGCAGTACCTAGCTCAACCCCCTGCGCAGGACAATAGGCAGGTAAAGGTGGTGAGGGACGGTGATTGCTCAGATGAGGACCTACCTCCAGCCGGTGTAATTCGTGTTATCCATGGAGGTGAAGATCAGGTTCCACTCCAAGAGTCCAGAGCTTTGCAAAGAAAACAGGCTTCAGAGCACCATGTTCTACAGCTTGGTCAGAAGAGGTAGAGGGAGAATGATGGATATACAGCACAGATAGCTTTTTCAGATGAGGATTTGGAGGGAGTCACTGTACCGCATAACGATGCCCTGGTCGTTACCTTGAACATCAACAGGTTCGACACTGAAAGAATATTGATAGACCAGGGAAGTTCTAGGATATCTTGTATTTGCAAGCATTTTCGAAGATGGGTCTTTCTCAAGAGGATCTAAGGGAAGTGCGGATCCCTTTGATTAGTTTCAGTGCGGAACCCGTCTGGCCCCTCGGTTCCATAGTGCTGCCAGTCAGGGCAGGGCATGTCACCAAAGACGTGGAGTTCTTGGTCACCGATGTACCGTCGGCTTACAATGCAATTATGGGAAGGACATGGATGCATAAGATGGGTGTTATTCCGTCCACTTATCATCAGTTGATCAAGTTCCCAGGCCCTAAGGGGATAGAGAGCATTCGGGGGAATCAGAAATCATCCCGAAATTACTTTCTGGCTTCTATCAAGGCAGGTCCTAAATGCAAGTAGGTTAAGTCTATTGAAGTACCCGACCAGCCCATTTTAGAGGATGTGGGCGTGGATCCTAGTGCCCGTGTGGTCGAGAACTTGAGAAACGTTCTTGCCCATGAATCTGACACTGACAGGTATTTTCTCCTAGGGGATGAGCTCGCGGGGATGGAGGCCCTTGAGTATGAAAGAGTGTTTAAAGAAAATATTTATGTATTCGCTTGGACTCCAGCAGAGATGCTTGGGGTTGAGCCAAGCATAATATGTCATCATCTCAATGTGGATCTGTGCCACAAACCGGTAATGCAAAGGAGAAGGCGCTCAGCCGCGCACCATGTCGAAGCTGTGATGGAGGAAGTTGGCCGTTTATTGGAAGCCAAAGCTAAGGGAAGTGTACTATCCCGAATGGTTGTCTAACA
>NMUG010009211.1:0-11358 GCA_002855965.1 Monotropa hypopitys
CCCCCTGCTTTCATTTAATTTGTTTTAAAAAAAATGGTTTGAAAATCCGGGGTGTGACATTGGTGGTAGAGTTCCATTAGATCGCATCGTTCGTGGTTGCTACCTCAATATTGAGGAACGACTATTCGTTTGTGATTTCATAGTTTTGGCTATGTCTGGGTGTGATCTTATTATGGGCATGGATTGGTTGTCCACCTATTATGCCACTATCGACTATCATCGTCGGCGTATCAAGATTCTTTCTCCTGAAGGAGATTTCTTCTACTTCTATGGTGATCGTAGTGAACCCTTAGAAAATTGTCGTCGTGATCCTAAGAGGAAATGGTCTCTTTAATGTTTGTTGGCCAGTTTGTGTCTGGACGATGTGGATTCCCGTCCAAGGGATTTGCCCCTTATTGTTTCTGAGTTCCCGGATGTCTTTTCGAAAGAGTTTCCTGGATTGCCTCCCGAGAGGGATGTGCAATTTTCTATTGATCTTGTGCCAGGGACTTACCCTATTTCTGTCCCTCCTTATTGTTTCGCTCCTGCCGAGTTGAAAGAGTTGAAGGTTCGGTTGCAAGAGTTGTTAGACCTGGGTTTCATTCGCCCTAGTTCGTCACCTTGGGGAGCCCCTACTCTATTTGCCAAGAATAAAGATGGTTCTCTCCATCTTTGTATTGATTATCGAAAGTTGAACCACGTGACAGTGAAGAACAAGTATCCTACGCCAAGGATTGATGACTTGTTCGATCAACTCTGAGGTTCCATCTGCTTTTCTAAGATCGACTTGAGATTGGGATATCATCAGTTGTTAGTCTACACCGAGGATGTCGCCAAGACAGCCTTCCGGACGAGGTATGGTTACTATGAGTTCATTGTCATGTCATTCGGTATGACCAACGCTCCTGCGACTTTTATGGATCTCATGAATTGCATCTTTCATTCTTATCTGGATAGCTTTGTGGTAGTGTTCGTTGATGATGTACTTGTGTATTCTGCTTCTGAAGAAGAGCACCAGATCCATCTCTATATTGTCCTTGAGTTACTCCGTGAACATCAGTTGTTTGCCAAGCTCAGCAAGTGTGAGTTCTGGCTTCCGGAAGTGAAGTTCATTGGCCATGTTGTTTCTAGTGATGGCATATCTGTTGATTCTGGTAAGATTGAAGCCGTGATGTCCTGGCCGCATCCTACCAATATCTTTGAGATTCGGAGTTTCTTGGGTCTTGCCGTTTATTATCGATAGTTCATTTTGGACTTCTCCCATTTAGCTTCTCCACTCACTCGGTTGACCCGAAAGGGTGTCCGTTTTGAATAGAGTGATTATTGTGGAATATCTTTTAAGGAATTGAAGAGGAGATTGACTTCTGCCCTTGTTCTTATCGTTCCCGAGCATGGCATTGGGTATTCCGTTTACTATGATGCATCGCACGACGGTCTTGGTTGTGTTCTTATGCAATTGGGCTGGGTGGTTGTTTATGGTTCTAGGCAGTTGAAGGACCACGAGCATAACTATCTAACTCATGATCTTGAATTGGCCGCTATCATCTTTGCTCTCAAGAGCTGGACACATTATTTGTATGGTGAACAATTTGAGGTCTTCTCGGATCATAAGAGCCTCAAATATCTCTTCACTCAAAAGGAGTTTAACTTGTGTCAACGACGATGGATGGAACATTTGGAAGATTATGATTTTGACTTGCAGTACCATCTGGGTAAGGCCAATGTTGTTGCGGATGCCCTGAGTAGGAAGTCTTCTCACTTGGCCTGCTTGTCCATTCTTGATTGGAAGTTGGTTGGAAATCTCCAATCTTATCTTGCTTATTCCGAGGAAGTTGGCTCTCAGACTACTCTGTGCCATATGACCATTCATTCAGTTTTATCTCAGAATGTCATAGAGTCACAAGCTAGTGATAAGGAGGCTGCTGTTTATCGTTCAAAGTTCTTGGCGGGTGAGGCTAGTCCTGGATGGATGGCCTATGCAGACATGAGTATTTTCTTTCATGGTCGGTTGTTTGTTCCTGCTTCTTGCTGCAAAACTATTCTGCATGAGTTTCATCGCTATCCTTTTGTCGTTCATCCTGGTGGCACAAAGATGTACCATGACCTTCGTCATCAGTTTTGGTGACCTAGGATGAAATGGGATGTTGTTGGATTTGTGGCTAGATGCCTTACTTGTCAGCAAGTTAAGGCCGAGCATCAGAGGCCTGCTAGTTTATTGCAACCCTTGTATGTTCCTGAATGGAAGTGGGAGCATGTGACCACTGACTTTGTGACCGGTTTGCCAAAGGCTCTGGGAGGATTTGATGCCATTTGGGTTGTTGTAGACCGTTTGACTAAGTCTACACACTTCTTGCCCATTCGTATTACTCAGTCTTTGGACTCTTTGAGCAAGTTGTATATTCGTGATATTATTCGATTGCATGGTGCCCCGTGTTCTATTGTTTCTGATCATAATCCTCGATTCACTTCTAGATTCTGGCATAGCTTGCAAGCCGCCATGGGTACCAAGCTCGTATTTAGTACTACTTTTTATCCTCAGACTGATGGTCAATCTGAGCGTACCATTCAGATCTTGGAGAACATGCTCCGTTCTTGTGTTCTTGACTTCGGTGGTGGTTGGGTTGATCATCTTTCTTTGGTGGAGTTTGCCTATAATAACAGTTTTTAGTCGAGTATCGGTATGGCATCTTTCGAGGCATTGTATGGTCGTCCGTGTAAATCTCCTATGTGTTGGTTGGAAGTGGGGGAATCTACTATTTTTGGCCCCGAGGCAACTCATCAAACCACTGAGCAAATCAAATTAATTCGCCAACATTTCTTACGGCTCAAAGTAGACATAAGAGCTATGCCGATTGTCGTCGTCGTCCTCTATCTTTTGAAGTGGGTGACCATGTCTTTCTCAAAATTTCACCTCGAAGAGGTATTTCTCATTTCGGAAAGAAGGGGAAGCTCAATCCCCGCTACATTGGTCCTTCTTATGTCATTGAGAAGATCGGTAAAGTGGCCTATCGTTTGGCATTGCCGACCAATGTCACTAATGTCCATAACGTGTTTCATGTATCGATATTGCGTAAGTACGAACCGGATCCCTCACATGTGATCAATTAGGATAATGTGGAGTTGGAGGCCGATGTATCATATGAAGAGCGACCTATTCGTATCCTTAATTCTAGAGAGCAAGTTTTGCGAGGCAAAACAATCCCATTATTGAAGGTCTTGTGGTCAAATCATGGCATTGAAGAAGCCACCTGGGAAAGAGAAAATGAAATGAGGGTTAAATATCCGGATTTGTTTTCATTCTTTTGTACTTCTCATTCTTTGTATCAAATTCTAGTTGTATACCCTCTTGTTATTGCGTATCTGATTGTAGTTCCGGCTGGTTATTATCTCCCTCTTTCCTCCTCCTTATGAAAATTTCGGGGACGAAATTTCTTTAAGGGGTGTGAGGTGTAACAGTTGAGAATTTAATGAAAGAATTAGTAGAATTTTAATTCCATTTAATTAGATTTGGCCGATTTAAATCCCAAATTTATTCTATATTGAATTTATTCTTTGAATTTTTGGAAGATAATCCTTCATTGGTGTCCTTGGGTTGTGGTTGGTTGAGTTCGGGTTGGTTCGGGTGAGTGTTGGGAGGACCAGAGGCCCCACACGAATATTCCCCATTTTGCCTTGCATTTCGATATATGCCTCTGATGTATATCGAAATGCTTTGTATTTCGATATGCCCCTTGTTGCATTTCGATATGTCCAATCCTCTGCTCCCTTTTCCTTCTTCAACATTTCGATATGTTGGTTCAGAGCTTTGGCATTTTGATATGTTCCTTTCTTGCATTTCGATATGCGTTCACTCTGTGTTGTATTTCGATATGCATTTCCACGCATATCGAAATACCCTCCTTTGGTTTCCAGTAGTAATCTTTACATTTCGATATGCATCCTATGCATATCGAAATGTCTCTTTGAAAATTTTGATCCATGCACTTTCTATTTCGATATGCTCTAGTTGCATATTGAAATGATGAGACTCTGCATTTCGATATGCATTACGTACATATCGAAATGATCCTTCATTAGAATCCATCAGAGCGCTTTGCATTTCGATATACACCTCCTTGTATATCGAAATGTAGCTCTCTATTGGCTTGCCCTAATCGGTCTGTATATCGATATATAGCCCAGCTACATATCGATATGAGTGGTCGGCAGACCATTGTTAGGAAGGCTTTTTAAGGGTATTTTGGTCATTTTGCCTTCATTTTGACCGCACATAAATAAAGAGGAACCCTAATAACCCTCAGTTGGAACTCCCCCTCTCTCTCACTACATCCGACATCTCTTCCTCTCTCTCTTTGTTCCATTTATCTCTTCACTCTCTTAAGGATTGTGGGAAATTGAAGGACTTTTGGAGGATTTGGTCTCCATCAGCGTTAGAGAGGAAGACAAGGGCTACGTCGTGGTGGGTTTTGTTTGGGCACTCGTGAAGAACCCCTCACCTAGAGTTTGGCGCAAGTCTTGTGTTTTCTTCCATTCAAGGTAGAGTTTGTCTATCCATTCTATACTCCTTGATGGATTGCTCTCTTCCCTCTTTGTTGGTAAGTAGGACAAGGATCTCATTTTTGTAGTTGGTTGTGGGTCCCTCAAATCTTGAATTGATTAAGAGTTTGTATTGTTGGGGGTCTTAATTGAATCCATATGTCATCAATTTCAAGATCCCCTAATGATTTTCGAAAACCCCCCAATTGGGTAAAACCCTAATTTCGGGTCTTAGTCAAAAGTTGAAATTGATTGAGGGCTTAGGCTCTTAAGGGTCTCAATTGTCTCTCCACCATATTAATTTCAAAATCCCTTGGTCAAATTGCAAAACTCCTAATTTTTATAAAACCCTTGTACGGGTCACTTGGGATTCTTGAATTCAAATGGTTGGACCTCAAATTAATTTGATGGAAAATGGTCCTATGACCTTATAAAGTTTTAATTGGTGGAATTGAATTGTAAATTTTGAAAATTCATGTTTGGTCACTTGGGTTGATTAGGAGGTGTGAATGCCCTAATCCCGGAAATGAAAAAACATTTTAAATTGACCATCGACATAAAGATAGATTGAGTTGGCTATATCATCATACGGGAATTTCATTCCCTGAGTGGATTACACTCACTACATTGCGCAATAGGGCCCCACTAGAGCCCTTCCTAAGGTCAAATAATTCTGAGGAACACTCGGTTAGTAGCTGACAGGCAACTAGTGCGGAACAAACTTAAACTCAATGAAAATCTAAATAATGTGGTTATGCCTCCCTTAATTTCATTAGGGTTGAGATGAAGTATTTTGAAGGAATGTTTCTCCTTGATTTCATGAAGTGAGCTTTTGAGAGAAATCCATTGTCTTTGGAAATGATTTTGAAATGGAATTTTGGATAGAATTGGAAAATGGTTTTGAACTATGAAATGGTCCTCATCGCATGCATTCATGTTTTATTCTCGCAATAGCATATTTTGTCCCAACCTGGGATATATTGGGTATAGGCTTTCTCTAATAGGCTTTTGCCTAACCCTCTATTTTTAGGTACCGACCCAGCCGTGTGACTTGGAGCTAAGAGTTTGGGTGCCTTCTTGCTGGGTATCTTCAACTGATTTCCTTTGGTTTTTAATTTATTTCAATTTCATGTTCCCGGGACTGTAATGATTTATTTTTAGTTGGACTGTAAACTTAAACCTATTGTGTGGTAGTGTGCGTGTGTATGGCATTCTCCTTCCCCTTCCTTATTTTCTGCATATTTGAATGGGTAGATGGTTTGAAAGTCCATATTGTCATTTTTATATTTTAAAAAATATATATATGGTTTGAAGTTTATATCTATGATGATGAAATATTTAGAGAATCGAGATGATGATGAAGATGAGGAAATGAAGAAAGCAGATATTGTGGTGCTAAAATAATTTAAAAGATTATATATGATAGAATCCGAGGGATCTAAAGGGATTAGTTATGCTAAGAATTGGATAAGGAAGATGGAGGAAAAGTTTGAGGTATCTTTCAAAAATATTAAGCAAGGGAATAACACCGTAGCGGAATATGAATCGAGATTTGAATCCTTAGCTCAAATTGACAACGTAATAGCAAAATCTAATGCTAGGAAATGTGAGCAATTCAAAAGGGGGTTGAACGAGATGATAGTGAGTAGATTGCCAAAAATTCGAGAGTTATCATTTGATGGTTTAGTGAAAGCAGCTAAGGAAATAAAGAAAGAAATTCAAAATTTATCGGAATATCAGAGGAAGATGAAGGGGAAGAAACTGAAGGGAAATAATTTGGGTGAAGCATCAGGAATACCGAAGTCAGAAAAAGTATTAATAATAGTGAGGCAAGATAGTTAGAGTTTAGAGGAAGAAGCAATTGTGATCTAAATTTCGGGGCAAAATTTCTATAAGAAGAGGAGAATTGTAAGACCTATGTTGTGTTTTAAGGATATTAATAATAATAAATAAGGTTTAGGATAATTATTGAGATTAAGAGAAATGATTAAGGAATTTTTGGAATTTTGAGGAATATTTTGGAGCTTTATGGAGTTAATTGAGGCATTAGTTTTAAAATAAAATCTGATTGGAAATATTAAATAAACCTTAGGGGTCAAAGTGTAGGAATTTAGAATAGAAGGTGGGAAATGTAAATTTGGAGAAAGAAAATTAGAATTTGGTTGTGTGTATGTCGTGTGAAAGTGTAAGGTGGCAAGAGGATTGTATCTAAGTGCTACGTGTGTGTATGTGAGTATAGATCTATCTGCATGAAATGTGTTGTAAGTATTGAAGAAGAGGCAGTGTACAAGTGTCATGAAGAATCCATTGAATGAGTAGGTGTTCCATCATTAATCTTAGGAATTGTTGTATAAGAACTTTATATATAAACATATTAGTGGAATCAATTTACATGGGAGAAGATGAGAACTTGTGAAAGAAATCAATTGAGAGTATGAGAGAGAGGAAGGTTGATCGGGAGAGGGGTGAGAGAAATTGGGATGCTGGGTTTGAGTTGCAGAGAAGAGGAGAGTGATGATGAACAGTAACTATACAGGTTAAGGAAGAACTCAGTTGCGAAAAATCTTCAGAAATTATTTTTGACCATTTGAGGTTAAGTTCATCCAAGATCAGTACGTGGAGAAGAAAAAGGAAGAACAAAGTTCGGCAATAATTTGGGAAATTTATTCTGAGCATTTGGGGTATTTGAGGACCCGATGAGCATTTTGGAGGAATCTACAAAAGAGGTGAATACTTTTATAGTTTTGTATAGTTTAAATAAGTTAATATTATTCATAGTATAAAGTGATATATTTTCAAATGTGTTAAGAAAATGGTATAAATCCTATGGATCATGTGTGTTTAAAAAGAAAAGAGAGGAAAAGGATATTTTGAGAAATAAATGTGTGTTTGATTAAATGATTTGAATTAGAATAATTTGAGAGTTTAAAAAGAAACATTTTGGAAATAAAAGTGTTATTTGCTCTTTTATAAAATGGTTTTTAGATGAAGTGGAAAAGGATGTATTTGGGAAAAGATGTGATTATAGATAAAGAATGAAAAAGAGATTTATAAAGGAGCTTTCAAATGATAGAGTGAATTTGGAAAGCACAATTTTGATAAGAGAATATGGAAATGGTTTTATGTTGAAAGAAAGCATTTAAAGAATGGTTTTGGAAGAAGAAAGTGTTTTGGAAAGGAAAGGTGTTTTGAAAGAATTAAAGGAAGAAATGTTCCTAAGATATTGATTATGCTATCATAGCCTTGAAGCCCTGGCCTTAGGCTAATAATATAAAGTGACTGAAATAGACCTTGGCCCCGGGTCAATGTGGGGTGACAACCTTGGCCTTGATAGCCCTGGCGTTGGGCTTATAATATAAGGTGTATATGTTCCCTACTACTGTGACGATATTATGAGCGGCCCTTGGATCATATCCCTTGTACCTATCAGGAATGATATACGAGATTACAGATCTGTCATAATGCTGATCAGCAGAATTGAATGACCCTTGGCTATTATAGTTATTGAGATGAGTTGTGGGTTTTGTGATGTGATGAGATGGATTGTGGATTGAGATGATCATTGGAAAGAAGTTTCTAAATTAATATGATAAATAAATATGAATTGGTAATTCAGTATGGGAAATGGAATTTTGGCGTGCGTTGAAACAAAGGAATTTTGGATAAAGGGATAATGGAAAGAGAAATATGAAATATCTGTAAAGTGTTGAGTTTCTTCTAAAAGAAAAGGTTTTCCTAATTAAATGACAAGTTTTAAAGTAAATAGACATATGTTTGGAAATAACGATCCTTAGATATTTTTATTTATCTTTATTATGCATTTCTATAGGTATTAACCAGTCGTCGTCGCTGATGCACGTTTGTACTCTTTCTTTTAGGTATTGAAGACAAGTGTCCACAGTTCAATTCAATCCAGTCCCCCTCTCCCGTAACTCCACTCACTTTTTTTGGAAAAAGGGGGAATCCAACATGAAACCGGCTGTGGGATTGTATTTTGGACATGGATTCTTTGTCCGAACTCCGATTCAAGCAATTCAAATTGCATTGGATTCACAATTGAATCCTTTACTACTTCCAAGGTTCTACCATTCCAACAACCAAATAGAGATTTTTAGATTATAAATCAATCAAAATCCATTAAATGGGTTTAAGATTTCGAAATCGATAATTAAAATTTGAGGGAAAACACACACAAAATCTATGAATTTTCCGAAGTGTGAAAGTAAATGACAGAATAGTCTTCTCGAGCATCTGCAAAAGAATGAGAAATCCAACATTTGCTGAAAATAGAAAGAAAGAATACTTGAAAAAAGATTTAAAAAGTCCAGCACTCAGTAGAAAGAAAAGTAGAAGGAAATTGAAGTCAAAATTTGAAGTAAAAAGTTAGGGATGGGGAACCTCAGAATCATTCTAAAATCTTGAATGAGGTATAATCCTTTCCTTTCAAAAGATTATCAAAAAATCAAAATAGAATGTATGTTTAATTAGAAAATTCATCAAATGTTCAAGATTATTTCATAAATTGAATCTTTCACTAAGAATGAGTTTCTAATTTATTTTTTTCAAAAGATTATCTTTTCAATTTTCTTAAGCATAAGAAATTAAAAAAAATTGCAAGTAAGTAATGGAAAATCCAAGTAGAAATTAACATTCGATAAGCTTTGTCAAGTTTACAATTGAAAAAGATAAAAGAAAGATAGAAAAAGCCCTAAACAGATTGGCATAATTAGTTTTTCCAGAAGATACATTATCAGCAACTAAAGGACTAGGAGTAAAAGTATCACCAATTTTATAAGAGGCAAGATCAGTAACAGATGCATCTACGGTTGGAAGAATTGATGCATCAACCTTAGCAACACCTGGTTCAGCAGGAAGGTCTTTAGTAGGCAACACAACAGAAGAGGATGCATCAGCATCTGAAGCAGGAGCTATACAACAGCAACACCAAGAGTAGGGAAGAGAATGTCTTGAAACAACGGGGAATCCTTTGAGGTTCCCATACATTTCAGGGCCTCCATATAGCATTCTTTGAAGAAGGTGTTGGTAAAGGTAGGAAGATGGAGCACAAATGTGTCTTTACAAGCATCAAAACCATAATCCTTACCTTCTTCCCGAGCAACAACAACAACGACAATAGCAACGAAATTAGCAGAATCCATTTCCTTCTTGATTCTCTCAACCTCAGCCAAGACATACTCCAGCTTCAAGTTTAAATTAGAAGACTGCGTTCTCTCTTTTTCAAATAAACCTGTCCGTTTCTTGACTTCAGAAGCAGACTCCGTCTGAATAGTTTCAGTCTGCTTCTTTGCCAAAAAAACCTTCTCCTGGGCAACAGCTAACTGAGCTTCACTCTTTGTTGCCTTATCTTGATATCTCTTGTTATTGGACATGGTTGTCTCCAGTTTCTGCTCTAGTTGATTATTGGAAGCTTCAAGTTGAACACCTTTCTGTGCTGCCATTTACATCTTATGGCAAGCCTGTTGAAGAAATTAAAAATCAGATAAAGAAAAGCAAGGAAAGACAAGACAGAGAAACAACCGATTAAAAAGAGTATACCTTGAATGTATAAGACAAAGATTAGGACAACAGGCTTACAAATGATAGATTTGCCTCAGCATCCATGTCTTTTGGATAAAGTAAGGCTTTGACTAAAGCCATGGATGTCCGAGAACTCATCACTTGATCATCAGTATTTATTGGCCTATCATTCCAGTTGAGATTGGGTACCCACTGCTCAAAAATAGATTGTTTTCCTTTTTAAATAACAATTCTTATCTATTTTGGAGGGGGAAGGTTTTGAGTTTCTGCCCATACAATGTAACGGTTCAGAAATTTATAAAATAATTATCGGAAATATGTTTTTTTATAAACAACAACAAAAAAGGGAGTTTATTTGTTAAAAGATGAAAGTTGGGGCTCGATAGATGATGCTCTAGTGGTTTGGAGTAGTGAGAACCCCCAGTATTGAGTTGGTGTTGTTTCGAGTCATTCTAGCAATGTGCCGAGTACCTTTCAGGACCATTATGGCCCAGAAATATTTTCTGAATCTAAATACATTCTTCATCAATGTTGTAGAGAATTGAATTCGCGTCAATCGGAGTTCGGACGAATAAGTTATGGCCAAAATACTCACGATCAACCTTGAGGTTTACACAGCAGGTTCTTCATATCGAAATAAGGTCTCTCCCCCTTCTATATATCGATGTGGCACGAGCTGCCTCCTTTTGAAGCTATATTTAGATATGTAGCAACCCCTTCCTTCCTTTCATTTCGATATATGTTAGTGTGTGGGTTGGGCAGAAGGCATTACATATCGATATGTAAGGCTATACATATCGAAATGCACATGCCTTGGAGTCGAGCAATGAGCTTGGTATTTCGATATGCAGGGCCCCATGCATATCGATATATATGCTTTGTAGGTTTGATCCGTGGGTTTGTATTTCGATATGTGCCTATGGCACATATCGAAATACCTTGTTCGAGCAGAGTTTTGAGAGAATTAATGGAAGGCATTTTTCTCTATTGTGGGTTATATATATATATATATGTATTTTGAGAGAGAGGAAGCCCTAATTGGATTCATTTGGCCTCCCCGTACATTTCAGTCCGTAAGTATCCCTCTCCCTCCTCTCTCTCGAACTCTCTCTTTCTCCCTCACTCTTCTCTCCCTATTTTGACCTCCTTCCCTTGCTCTTTGAAGGAAAAGCCCTTCTTCAACCATGACGAGCATCACGAGGGCTATGCGGTGACGGTCTCGGATCGTCCATGTATGAAGGATCCCTCACCTAGGGATTTCGAGTTTTGGTGATTCCGGTGGGTAAACTTCTTTCTACTCCCTCG
>NMUG010009212.1:0-11357 GCA_002855965.1 Monotropa hypopitys
TATTACATCGAAGTAATTTCCGGATGATTTTCAATTGAATAACAATAAGAGATCCACACTTTATTAGAGGAAAACTAGTGAATCACTAAATCAAATCCAATTTCACCACCTTTGAATGATTCACAAGACCATGTTCCAAGGTGATCTAGCCACTCATGGTGGTGAGAATACTAAAAACATGTATTGAAACAAAATCCTTACACTCCATTGAAGAAAAGTTGAGAGATTTGAAAAACAAATACTTTTATATAAAATTAAATCAATAAAACAAGATTTCAATATGTTCTTACCAAGAGAGAAATCCAAAACAATGAGATTCAAAAAGAAAACAAGAGCCAAAAGCTTCAAATCTTCTAAATCCTCTAGCACCAAAGTATCCACCCACATTAGGGTTAATCCCAAGCACAAGAATAATCAAAAGTCCTCTCCAAAGTGTTAATCCTCACATATTTATACTTCCCCCACGTTCTGGCCCATTTACTACCCTTAATGAAGGGTTAAAAAGTCATTAGCCATCAATTTGAGCTTAATTAAACCGCCTTAGACTTTTCTGTACGCGATAAGCGTAACCGGTTATGCTCAAAATGCCGTAACCGGTTACGGTTGAGTTTTCTTAGAGTTCTCTTCAGCTGAGCGTAACCAGTTATGCTCTGGTCTTCAACCGGTTATGCTATCCTCGGTTTCTGAATTCTTTCCTCTGGCATCTTCTTTGGCAAAGTGTAACCGGTTACGCCTGAATTGTTCTAACCGGTTACGCTGTGCTCAGTTTCTTCAATCTTTCCTCCAGTGGATTCTTTGGCTGAGTGTAACCGGTTATGCCTGAATTGTTCTAACCGGTTACGGTTGTTGCACTTGTCACTTCCAAATGATTTTCTTCTCTTCTCCCGATGTCTCGGCTTCCATCTTAGACTTCCAAATATTGCTCTCCTCAAGTTCCCGGATTTCTCAATTGACTCAAGATAGTGGAATAAAGTACTAAAAACCTGTAAACTAATAAAAATCTACAAACATACTATTAAACGCAAATATGTACGACAATTGGTTAAAAAGAATATAAATTATATACAAAAGAGACAAAATAGACATGTTAAACACGTGATTTATCATGTCTATCAGATATATATCGGAATATCGAGTCTAGGTTGTTTGAGTGGTTAGTTGGTTGAGTATATAGGATGTGCTCAGTAGTGGTTTTGGGAATCAGTGTAAGTCATGGCTTAGCAAGTGAACCTTAAAGTGTCAGGTAATTATATGTGGCCTTCGATTTTTCTTCCTTGCACTGCAGATATGTGTTACATGCTTATGTGTTAGTTTTCTTTTTTCTTGCAACTGTTATGTGTTGCACGGTATGCTTTTGCTATAGCATGGTAAGTGTGTCCTCACATTTAATTTTGTTACGAATTATCTTGAAAATGTGATGCCTGGTACCTTTGAGAATATAAAGGTAGACGAGATTAATCAATTCTATAGTTTGGGCCATTGGTTGATTATTGAGGTTAAGAGAAATATTTCTTTTTAAATTTAACTATGTTAGTAAAGGTATATAAGGTAGATTGTTGTGTTAGCATGATATGCTATGAAGATAGTTGATTTATGACCTTAAGAGAAGGGCATAGTGCTGTAAAGGTTGAAAACCAAATTGTGTTATTCCATTGACGAGCAGTTGGGAAGAATTGGTTGGTTGCAAGAGATCTGAAAAAGGTTCAAGAGTGGTTGTAATGTGTACCATTAGTTTATGGGATTTAAAAGTATTCTAAAGAGGAATAAAATTATAATGGACCTAAAACATCATCTAGGTAGTGGATCGTCATATTACATTTGGCTATTTGGAATTTCAAGTGTTAGTTTTCCCATTTTGGGGGGTGTTCCACTAATAGAATAAATAGAAGTTCAGTAAGTTCTAGTACTGGCTATACTTTGGAAATGTGCATAGAATTTCTCAGTGCACTTGGAGTTAGTGTAAGTACGACTACTGTTATAAACTATGTTGGGTGTGATGTTTAGTAAGGATTATGGCATGCTTTTGGAAAAAGTCTTATTAGTGAGGAGTAAAAAGAAGGTTTAGTAAAGGAAATTGATCGAGTTTAGCAAGTGGATATTTTTGGGATTTAATGGTGATTGAGAATTATTCTATCTAATTGTGTAAGCTTGTGGTGTGTGTGAAGGGAAAGTGAAGGTGAGAATATGCTTTATATGTATGTAGGATGTTGGTCTTTGCATGATGTAAGTCATGGAAAAATATTTGTTAGCTCAACTTGTGGATTGGGAATAAGATAAAAAAGTGTGAGTGAAGAGATATTTCGCATTTTGTGAAAGACAATGATAAATGGGTGTCTCTAAGTTCCTATGCTTGTTAACGTGTAATGAGGATATAGAGTACTTTGTCCATGTATAGTGTTAAAAGATGCTCCTTGGAAGTTTATCAAGATTGGGACTAATGGAAAGAGGAATTACCAAGGGAAGTAGAACTATGTGGTACGTTATCTTGCGGATTCATGCTTAGGATAGTTACCTAGTTGGGAAAGGATTGTTGGGAGATTATAAACTCCTCTTGGGTTCGTGTGACTTCTTAGTAGGCATAGGTGTTGGAATAAAAGGATTTCAAATTGGAAGTGTTATAAATGTAAGTAAGAATGAGTGTTTGGTGGTTGTATGAATCATAGGTGTAAGGTAACTATGGGTTGCCACGAATGGATCTCTAGGCGTTAAATTGTAAAAGAGATGAAGTGGGAGAAAGGATATAGAATAGAAACGAATTTGTAAAGTTGGTTTTACTTGGTGTGAATTGTAATTGGGTTAATAGCATAGATTATGATGGTGAGATTATATAAGGAAGAGGTATAGAGTGGACCTTATAATTGGGTTCTTGTCTAATCCTAATAGTGGGTGAGTTATGACAACTCAACCTTAGTGTAGAGATCGGGAAATGTTTGAGACAGAAAATAATAAGGATGACGAGTAAGTGTGTTAGTTTCGACGGGATAAGATAATGAGAGAATTTGAGCAATTAATTTGATGGGTTCCTTATCTAGAAAGAGTTAAGTCACGCTAGCATTAATGATATTGATTGTGGAAAGTATGTTGGCATATTGGGATACGATTTTTGTTTAAGAAAGATCTAAATTTTTGTGGTAGAGAGTGGAGTACATGGTTTTATTGAGTGAAATTAATATGTGGGTTGATGACTAGAGATGTTGAGGTCAGTGAAAGTCCATTTAGCCTTGGTCTCAAAACCTTAGTACTTTAAAGGCATATTGAACAAATGATTTACTCGACCGAAAATGTATCCTTTAGGTGTTGACTTGTGGTTATTAAATTTTGTAACGTAAGTATTTTACATGAGTGAAATTTACTAGTAAAGGAAGTAAATCAGAGTAGCGTAGTGAAAGCATAATGTGAGTTTTATGAATTCCTTTGTTTCCTTACGAAAATGATATAGTTTGACTGTTTTGTTATATGCGCTCATGTATCACTGTGAGACTTTTGTTGCACGTATTATGATGGCAAAGATGTGGCATTTAATGTAAAAGTGATAAATGTGGCCAGTTGGGCAAGTCCGGTGTAAGGACTGGAGGTGCATGTATGTGATGCAAATTTTCACCCTTAGTATCGGGCATGATTTAAAGCTAGTGATAACAACTTGATTGTGGTACCTGTTATATGCGTGTGAGTTGGTTGCGCGGATGCATGCCAGTTATAGTGAAAAGGGAACGTGGTGTGGGTGAATGCCTTAATGAATGAGTTTTTGTGTTGAAAGAGTTACTCAACTTAGTATTAACCGTAATTACGCTAAGTTGGTGTTGTGTGTGAGAGGGATGTAGGGTTGAAATCATTGGTCCGGTTTAGGACATTTGAGTGAGGTGCTAGAAGTGATTACGACGTGTGGCAAATAATGTGGTTAACATCTTGATGCACTGAGATAGTAAAATGAGAGGTGGTTGTCCCTAGACGGTTGTTCTCCATAAGGCAATTTTGTTCTTTGTTTTAATGAATTGGAATTGGATGAGGCGTGAGGTTTGGCATAGTGCCGAGAAACTTTGCCCTTGAATGAGAAGTAAGTGGTCGGAAGTTTTAATTTGCCGAGATTGTTAGTGACTAGAGATTTCTGAGTAAGTGTTTAGTTTGGGAATGTTAGAATGCTAATTAGATTCGTTAGTGTTAAATCGAGTCTTGGGTGTTGATAAGAAAAGAAATGTTTTAATTGTGTTATAATTGTTGTGAGTGGTTAGAACTATGCTTGTTTGGCTTGGGAGAAAGAGAAATTATGGAAAGTGTGTGTGTTCGGTAATATCATAATGTTTGTAACTAGCATCATAGAGTTGCTATGAGAGCAATAGAAGTGGATATGATGGGAAATGAGTTCCATTGTGGTAAAGGTATGCGAGCTTGCATGAAAAGAGTAATAATAACTCCTTAGTGTGAAGTTAGGAGAAATTCGTGATAGTGTGGCAAAACATATATTCTTGGAGATAGTTGTATTCTAGAATGAGAGTTTTTGCATGAAATTGTAAGTAAATAGCCTATGTTCTTGGGCACCAATAGTGGTTAGATATGTTTTGGGTGCGAGCTTTTATAAGACTGGAAATTCTAGTATCGAAATCGGAAGTCGTTTCTTGAAAGAAGGAGAGTGTAAAATATTAAATATCAAAAGAAAGCTCTTGGAGTGAGGGTATCCTTGGGTGCAATATTAAGGGTAGTTATGATTTTGGCTAAGGAAGGCAATCCTTGTTTAGGAAATGTTGAGTGAATGAGAAGCGTGCCTAGAGGTTCCAAGTAATGTTTACTCAGAAGTAATGCAGTGATGTTGTATTTTCTATTTTTAATTTCAAGGATGAAATTTCTGTAAGAGGGGGTGAGTTGTCACACCCGTCTCGTTGCGTAAATTATTTAATTAAATAAAAGATGATGGATATGATATTATAATGAGGTATAGTGGTTCAAATGACATTTTAAGGGATGTAATTGAAAGACTTGAACTTGGAAGTTAAGTAGTGCAAAAAATTAAGGGTGTGAATGATTTTATGAGAAAACTAAGAAGGGCAATTGGATCTTTTAGCTCAAAAATAAGATTTGTAGTGGTTGGGGATGCCCTAGCCCTCATTTTTGTTCTTGGCCAAAAATCTGCCTAGAGGGAGAGGGAGAGGGAGATTTGCCTTGAGAATTGATGATTTTTGGAAGAAAACCTCTTCTACAACCTTGTTCACAACTCAAGTAAGATCATCTTTACCGATTTTATTTCTTGATTTCGTCCATTTTAGGGCTAGATTGAGGGATTTGTATCAATCTCGTTTTGGGGGGAAAATTTCTAGATCTAGACTTTAGATCTTAAATCCAAGGTATTTTAGTTGGTTTTTGATGCCAAGGTTTGCGTATGTTAGTGCTAGGAGAGTCCACAACACTTGAGGATGATTGATTTCATTAGTTTTAAAGTTTCAATCGAGTTTTGGTAAGATTTGGAGAATGGGTTTTTTTTAGAAAATCGCAGAACTACTTCTGCTGTCAAACCGGTATGGAACTGGCATGTCGGGCAGTATACCGGATGCATACCGGCCTCGCCTGCAAGTCCCAAAAATGGGAGATACAGAGAGCTATTTTAATCGGTGAGCCACCGGTATGCCGGCCGGCATACCGGGTGGCATACCCGGCGGCATACCGGTCCCATACCGGCCTTAGTAAATTTTGGGCAGTGTGTTTAGAGTTAGTATAGAAGAGGAGAATTTGGCCTAACCGGCATGCCGGGCGGTATGCCAGGCGGTATGCCGGTTACATACCGGTCCCATACCGGTCAGAGTAAAAGTTGGGAATCCTTTTGGGTTTGTCCAATGGTTAGTTCAATGTTGGTCTTAGATCTTATGGAAGGATGTTTGGGAGCCTTAATGAAATCTTAGTATGCTAGATTGACCAATAAGAATCCTAAGTCACACGATTGAACTATTAAAAACGAATTCGCTTGTCTAACTTAGACCCTTTGAAAAGGTGAAGTGCCTGTGTCATCAGAGCAACAACTGTAGCTCATTTGGACTCTCACGTATACTCGGTGAGTGTGTAGATACCATTCAATACATATTTATCAACCTATGTAACTACGTGTTTCCTTTACATGCCTTATTTGTTAATGTACATGCAAGCATGCTTACTTAGACTACTTGGTGTCTATTTGGATGTGATATTATGCAAGCTTATGTGCAAACATATTTATATGGCTATGTGGTTGTTATTTGGATCTTGGAATGATACATGCTCACCTGCCTTACTTGTAAAACTATATGCTAGCATGTGGTAACGGTTAGTTTCCATTTGTTGGATATCACATGATGACATGTTTACTTGCTTACACATTTTATTCTCAAGTAGTCTTCATGTTGGACATGTTATGGAACGATATGACACTATCCTTGTGACCCCCCATGTGAACATGAATGAGTAATGGAAAGTATACCTAAAAATGGTAAGCAATGTAAAGTGGAATGACCCCGGCATACTTTTAATAAGTTGTGAGACCAAGTGTGAGGCAATGTGAATAAAGAAAGAAAAATGTGAAATACCTCGGCATGCATTTAATAAGTAGTGAGGCCAAGTGTGGGGTACTGGGCTTGATTGGTTCGCCCAAGTTGCAATGCATTGCTAGATGGGGCTAAGGCTGGGGACCCAACGGGAGTGAACCGTATACGTTGTGGTCTAACCATCGAATTAATGAAACGGAAATAGATGAGAATCAAAAGTGAACAACATGATATGATATGATGAGAATTATGAAATGGATACGGATTATATGTCACTGTAGTACTCCTTCCCCTATGTGCTTCGTTATTAGTCTTTGTACTTGAGTTTGGGGAGAGACACAACCCCTTTTAGTTCCTATTGTTGCATGCTAGTTTCATATGTTGATTTGCATATATTGACTATTGTATCTGACACTCTTGGATATCTTTTGATGTTTTCTGTTGCAATCTATATCCAGGTTGGATGCTTAGCAGGTTCACTCCAAGCTAGGTCGCCATGCCATGTTGAGTAGAGAGAGATGGTTGGTGTCACTCCTATGGGAGTCATTTTATTTCATTATGTACAGTTGCTGGTAGTTAGCTGAGGCTTTCACTTTATAGTTGTGAGATTGTAGTAGTACTTGTAGGTCTTCTTAGACCTAGGTTATTTGGTTGTGTTGGTTCTTCTAACTTAGTTTGTTGGAGGATCTTATTTTAGTAATTCCGCTGCACTGTTTCTTTTATTTATTAGATGTGTGAGATGGATTTTATATTACTTGGGATGGTTTTGGGTTTTGGTTTGGAAGTGTTCTTTGTAACGTTTCCCGTTCAATAATTGTTTTAATTTAAATGATTATTGGGACAGGGCGTTACAGCTTGGTATCAGAGCTCTAGGTTATTAGATTCTGGAATGAGAAAGATTTGAGGATTTTAGTGAGTCGGAAGGGAAGTGGTTTGAGTCTTCCACCTTTAGGGATAAGAGAGACTTGAAGTTTTTAAGGCTTGAAGTGGGAGTTTTAGGACTAGTGGGTGGTTGTATATTCCGTAGGTATTATGTGAATTACCTTGATGCCCAAGAAACTACCTTGAGATCCTGTTTGAAAAGCGTCTGATCAATGTATTTTCAAATAGGAGGTCTAGGAGAGTTAATTAGAAAGCATGATATATATCGGAATATCGAGTCTAGGTTTTTTGAGTGGTTAGTTGGTTGAGTATATAGGATGTGCTCAGTAGTGGTTTTGGGAACCAGTGTAAGTCATGGCTTGGCAAGTGAACCTTAAAGTGTCAGGTAATTATATGTGGCCTTCGATTTTTCTTCCTCGCACTGCATGATATGTGTTACATGCTTATGTGTTAGTTTTCGTTTTTCTTGCAACTGTTATGTGTTGCACGGTATGCTTTTGCTATAGCATGGTAAGTGTGTCCTCACATTTAATTTTGTTACGAATTATCTTGAAAATGTGATGCCTGGTACCTTTGAGAATATAAAGGTAGACGAGATTAATCAATTTCATAGTTTGGGCCATTGGTTGATTATTGAGGTTAAGAGAAATATTTCTTTTTAAATTTGACTATGTTAGTAAAGGTATATAAGGTAGATTGTTGTGTTAGCATGATATGCTATGAAGATAGTTGATTTATGACCTTAAGAGAAGGGCATAATGCTGTAAAGGTTGAAAACCAAATTGTGTTATTCCATTGACGAGCAGTTGGGAAGAATTGGGTGGTTGCAAGAGATCTGAAAAAGGTTCAAGAGTGGTTGTAATGTGTACCATTAGTTTATGGGATTCAAAAGTATTCTAAAGAGGAATAAAATTATAAAGGACCTAAAACATCATCTAGGTAGTGGATCGTCATATTACATTTGGCTATTTGGAATTTCAAGTGTTAGTTTTCCCATTTTTGGGGGTGTTCCACCTAATAGAATAAATAGAAGTTCAGTAAGTTCTAGTACTGGCTATACTTTGGAAATGTGCATAGAATTTCTCAGTGCACTTGGAGTTAGTGTAAGTATGACTACTGTTATAAACTATGTTGGGTGTGATGTTTAGTAAGGATTATGGCATGCTTTTGGAAAAAGTCTTATTAGTGAGGAGTAAAAAGAAGGTTTAGTAAAGGACATTGATCGAGTTTAGCAAGTGGATATTTTTGGGATTTAATGGTGATTAAGAATTATTTTACCTAATTGTGTAAGCTTGTGCTGTGTGTGAAGGGAAAGTGAAGGTGAGAATATGCTTTATATGTATGTAGGATGTTGGTCTTTGCATGATGTAAGTCATGGAAAAATATTTGTTAGCTCAACTCGTGGATTGGAAATAAGATAAAAAAGTGTGAGTGAAGAGATATTTCGCATTTTGTGAAAGACAATGATAAATGGGTGTCTCTAAGTTCCTATGCTTGTTAGCGCGTAATGAGGATATAGAGTACTTTGTCCATGTATAGTGTTAAAAGATGCTCCTTGGAAGTTTATCAAGATTGAGACTAATGGAAAGAGGAATTACCAAGGGAAGTAGAACTATGTGGTACGTTATCTTGCGGATTCATGCTTAGGATAGTTACCTAGTTAGGAAAGGATTATTGGGAGATTATAAACTCCTCTTGGGTTCGTGTGACTTCTTAGTAGGCATAAGTGTTGGAATAAAAGGATTTCAAATTGGAAGTGTTATAAATGTAAGTAAGAATGAGTGTTTGGTGGTTGTATGAATCAAAGGTGTAAGGTAACTATGGGTTGGCATGGATGGATCTCTAAGCGTTAAATTGTAAAAGAGATGAAGTGGGAGAAAGGATATAGAATAGAAAAGAATTTGTAAAGTTGGTTTTACTTGGTGTGAATTGTAATTGGGTTAATAGCATAGATTATGATGGTGAGATTATATAAGGAAGAGGTATAGAGTGGACCTTATAATTGGGTTCTTGTCTAATCCTAATAGTGGGTGAGTTATGACAACTCGACCTTAGTGTAGAGATCGGGAAATGTTTGAGACAGAAAATATTAAAGATGACAAGTAAGTGTGTTAGTTTTGACGGGATAAGATAATGAGAGAATTTGAGCAATTAATTGGATGGTTTCCTTATCTAGAAAGAGTTAAGTCACGCTAGCATTAATGATATTGATTGTGGAAAGTTTGTTGGCATATTGGGATACGATTTTTGCTTAAGAAAGATCTAAATTTTTGTGGTAGAGAGTGGAGTACATGGTTTTATTGAGTGAAATTAATATGTGGGTTGATGACTAGAGATGTTGAGGTCGGTGAAAGTCCGTTTAGCCTTGGTCTCAAAACCTTAGTACTTTAAAGGCATATTGAACAAATGATTTACTCGACCGAAAATGTACCCTTTTGGTGTTGACTTGTGATTATTGAATTTTGTAACGTAAGTATTTTACATGCGTGAAATTTACTAGTAAAGGAAGTAAATCAGAGTAGCGCAGTGAAAGCATAATGTGAGTTTTATGAATTCCTATGTTTCCTTACGAAAATGATATAGTTTGACTGTTTTGTTATATGCGCTCATGTATCACTGCGAGACTTTTGTTGCACGTATTATGATGGCAAGGATGTGGCATTTAATGTAAAAGTGATAAATGTGGCCAGTTGGGCAAGTCCGGTGTAAGGACTGGAGGTGCATGTATGTGATGCAAATTTTCACCCTTAGTATCGGGCATGATTTAAAGCTAGTGATAACAACTTGATTGTGGTACCCTGTTATATGCGTGTGAGTTGGTTGCGCGGATGCATGCCAGTTATAGTGAAAAGGGAACATGGTGTGGGTGAATGCCTTAATGAATGAGTTTTTGTGTTGAAAGAGTTACTCAACTTAGTATTAACCGTAATTATGCTAAGTTGGTGTTGTGTGTGAGAGGGATGTAGGGTTGAAATCATTGGTCCGGTTTAGGACATTTGAGTGAGGTGCTAGAAGTGATTACGACGTGTGGAAAATAATATGGTTAACATCTTGATGCATTGAGATAGTAAAATGAGAGGTGGTTGTCCCTAGACGGTTGTTCTCTATAAGGCAATTTTGTTCTTTGTTTTAATGAATTGGAATTGGATGAGGCGTGAGGTTTAGCATAGTGCCGAGAAACTTTGCCCTTGAATGAGAAGTAAGTGGTCGGAAGTTTTAATTTGCCAAGATTGTTAGTGACTAGAGATTTCTGAGTAAGTGTTTAGTTTGGGAATTTTAGAATGCTAATTAGATTCGTTAGTGTTAAATCGAGTCTTGGGTGTTGATAAGAAAAGAAATATTTTAATTGTGTTATAATTGTTGTGAGTGGTTAGAACAATGCTTGTTTGGCTTGGGAGAATGTAACGACCCGTATTTTATAAAGTATTTTTCCGGAATTTAAAGTCGTATTCTAAAGTGGATTCGGTATCTTGATTTATTTTATCTTAAAATCTTAGTGTGATTTTAAGGTAGTTGACCCTAGATTGTGATTGAGCATTCGATTATGAATCCAACGAGACTTGAATCGCGTCAATCGGAGTTCGGATAAAAGAGTTAGGCTCAAAACCGTTTCGGTAGCAAATTTTAGAAAATCCTGAGTGTGGCGCAACCGGTTCGGGTTTGGAGGTGCAACCGGTTCGGGTTTGGAGGCGCAACCGGTTGCGGTTGCTTTTCTGCAGAGTTTGAGCAACTACCGAGTGTGGCGCAACCGGTTCTGGTGTGTGGCGCAACCGGTTGCGGTACCGCGAAGGGCAGATTTTTGGAATGTTAATGAGGGGCATTTTGGTCACTCCCTGATTAGCCTATGATTTTGTAGTTCTTTAGGCTAATCCAACACCTCTTTTGATCCATTTTGTGTACATAACTTGTCAATATCAGATATAATTGTGCTTGTTCGAGTTTTAGGTATTTTCAGGTAATTGTGATCAATTT